>JAOPUA010000001.1:5491170-5509787 GCA_027122455.1 Trisopterus luscus | reverse complement strand
CTCCTTTCTCTTTTTTTTTTTCTTTGCTTTGTTCCTCCTTTAAACCCCCGGCGTGTGTTTGGCTGGGGGGGGGCGGGGGGGGGGGGGGGGGGGGGGGGGGGTTGGCTGTGTGTGTGTCTGTGTTCACGTGTGTGTGCGTGCATTGGAGTTTTTTGTTTTTTTCAATCTGACCTCAGAACCTGTTAGCTCACTGTTTGCTTCCTCTTAGAGAACACACACACACACACACACACACACACACACACATCACACACATAAACGCATCACACCACTCGATTGACAGTGAGGCAGATACGCAGTATCTTGATGTTAGAGTTGCAATAGATAAGTTGCCAGGGGTAAATCTCTCCCAGTTCAACTGCCACGCAACAAACGATTTGGATTCATTTGGAGATGTGCCCTCAATGAGAAGGAGCAGAGGGGGACTTTGGGGGGTTTTCCTGGCACACCTGGAGTACACAGGGTGCCTGGTGGACTAGTCATGGAGGAGCAGGCCATGGCACTCAGGTGCCTCCTGGTTCATCTGGAACACAAGGAGGCACAAGAGGACACGGAGGACGGGCTTGCTGAGGAGTTCTCGGTGAGTCTCTCGCCGCGTCCGTTATTGCTGAACAGGGTCGTTGGACTTCCATTTTAGTAGCTAGTTCCTGAAATACGTAGGAATGGTGTTTGTCAGTGTGTGGCATCGGCCAAATCACTGAGCTGTGTCGGGGTCTGCCCTCAATAAGTCGACAGTTCCAACAAATGGAACAAATTGGATGGTAACGAATCTGCATTGCACACAGCGAGAACACTGCAAAATGAAAATGAACATGTCACTGTTTAGTCTGCAACTATTCACATACGCAGAGACATCGACAAGTACGTATTGAGTGTGCAAGTCAAGTCCCGCTGTGTCACTTTGATTGCTTCCGCTTTAGATGAATACATCAGGCATTCGAGGAAGGACTGTAGGCAAATGCAATGAAACTGGTGTCAAAGGAAACTGTGACCACGAGAGTTTATTGCATATACAGTAACAGCGCATGCCATGCAAAAGTAAAATAAACTCAAAAGTCTCTTGGTGCTGGATGACATCAGCGGGGAACCATCTCCACGACGATCCCCAGTTTGCTCGGAACCAGCCACATGTCGCTGTCATGATTCTATCGTTAGGACCATCCCCGGAGGGGGAGGTGGGGGGGGGGGGTTGGGCGACAACAAACCCATTGCATCACTTCCTGTTAGAACAAAAAGCACTCTGTGGTGTCAGTGCCACAGATGGTCTGACAGGCCTTTTACAAGCTGCTCTAGGGCTGAGATATCGGAATAACTTGGAACAAAAAGGCCTGTGTGTTGGGACAAAGTAAGAGGAAGAGAAAGAGTGACGGATAGGGAGAATCAGACGCGGTTCTGCCGTGTTCTGCGGATTTCACACTCCCTGGCATGTCATTGGTGGGTGCATGTGCTGTCAAAACGGTTTGGAAGTCAGAAAGGTGACTCATGGTTTGTATGGCTTAGCCAGAAGTGAATAATGAGCCGCTCTTCCTTTAAGTTGACTCATGTGTCCAGTGTTTAAGCAATAAGCCCACCACAGAACGCTGTCTTATGAATCATATGGTGGACACATTGGAAAAATGGTGATGTTGAAACTTGCAGCGTATGTCCTGGATTTTGTGCAAGAACAAACAGTTGTAGGGTTAGTATAGGGTAGTATAAGTTGGAAGAAATTAAATGCTTGGAATTGGAAAGTATCCTCAGGGAATACCTGTTTTGTATTCTCCAACAGAAGTCGGCAGCGGCAATGAAAGTTATTTGCGTTCGTTTGTGTTTCCAGAGGTTGAAAATGCAGTCGATCCAGTACCGCAATGACAACACCTTCCCCAGCAAGGCCGCACTGCTTAAGGACAACGTCAAGAAGAACCGATACAAGGACATTGTTCCCTGTGAGAAAAGGCTTTCAACGTTCTCACTGCTGGTGTATTCAATATTATATCTAACTATGAATCCCTGTTGTACAATTATAATTATACTACATTGAGCCAGAGATTTGGATTAAATATAAATACATATCTTTAATGGGACATTATACCATATATATATATATATATATACCATGTATGGAGACATTCGGTATGTTTCCTTAATAGACAGTATGTTCAATTATATTGTAAAATGTATTTACTTCCAATGAACCCAGGAGCAATGTATGACCCAGGGGCCATATTATATATAACACATTATGTTCAGTGATTATTACCACAACATCAAATCAGTAACAAATCGATACTATTAGACATAAAATGTCCAACTAAAAAAACAAAAAAGTATATAAATATGTGTTTCCCACTCCCTTAGTTGATCACACAAGAGTAATACTCTCTCTGAACACCAGCAAAAATGATGAAGACTACATCAACGCTAGCTTCATCAAGGTACGGTCATCCTTCCAACAAACAATATGCTGTTAAGGGCCTGTTTCTTATTACAAGTTCAACACTTCTCTGGAGCTGCATTCAGCAATTTCTGCTCGCCCGACTTTGTTGTGATTGAAGGGTGCCCGTTTTACTACCAGGTGTGAGCATGTTTAGATATTACAAGCCTTTTTAAAATCTGCCCTGCCATGCCACATAGTTTTCCATCACTAGTTTTCACTGAGATGTATGGTGGGTAGATAAGACCAGTACCAGTTGGTCCATTCCATAGGCTGGTGCACTGATCTATCCATCATCCACATCTCAAACATCTAATGGCTGGTGCTGTCTAATCAAACTCACATCTGCTGGTAAAATAGCGGCCCTTAAAATTGTGAATTGATGGAGACCTTTTGTTAACATGCATTCAAATCTACAGCACTGGTCAGCAGACAAAGTACAAATAACTCTGATCACAAAGCGGGGCCGTCAGAACTGGTCGAGTTTAGCTTTAAGTTAGCAATAAATATGTGGTATGTTGTGCCTTTGGACGGGGCTAAGGCTGATATTTCTCTCCATCCAAAGGGAGTCTCAGGCTCCAGAGCCTACATTGCTACTCAAGGTCCTCTTCCTCACACGGTGCAGGACTTCATGAGGATGATCTGGGAGTACAAAGTAGAGGTGAGGCCCGACCTATACTAGGACCATTAGAATCCTACTGCACTGACTCTCATTAACATGGAACAACGTTTGTCCCTGTGCTGTCATTGTCCTCAGTACATTTTCATCCTTTCCCATATTATTTGTCCAGCACCTTGCAGATGTTTCGTGCTTGTTTTGTGTCAACGTAGTGACTGAACGCTGTGTTTTAATATATTGGGCTAGGCGTGTGCTGATGTCATACGCATGTTGTACGTTGCATCTCTCATAGTCTGGTTTCATGCTAGGTCGTTGTGATGGCCTGTCGGGAGTTTGAGATGGGGAGGGTAAGTCTCTTTCACCACCTTCATCAGATTCAACCTCTCCCTCTTTCTTTCTGTCAAACTGCAGAGTAGAAGTGTGCATAGAATCAGGCTCAGTGTCAGGCTTAATTAACCACACAAATAAAAAATGAAATAGCTACCAGCCCAAACCAGTTTTCAACCTCACAAATGAGAGCAAAGATAGACAAAGAATCTTCTGGTGTTATGTCAGCAGGCAGCCACAGATACAGACTAAAGATCAAGAGCAGGTCCATCTCTTTAAAGGTTCAGTAATAGTTATAGGTTGGAGGTTCAGCCCATGTCCATCGGTGAGGAGGGGCAGGTGACATTAAGATATAAAGCATGGCTTCCGGTTTGATCAGCAACACGTCCTGCTCCGTCAGATCACCAACTGCTCTCAGTTCAGTGTATATGTCATTTGTATACATATACTGTAGATAAACAGTATATGTATAAATATATATATATGTATACATATACACACATATATACATATATATATATGTGTGTGTATATATACACGGTGTATAGACATATATATACACACATATATTTATATATATATATATATATATATATAGTCACTCCAAAACTAAAAGGAAATTCAAACCATACAGGAAAAAGCAAAGCTAATGTTATAATTTGAGATTAGATAAAAAAAAGATTAAGGATTAAGAAAGATAAGATGAGAAAAAAATAGAAGTAAACCTTAAAGGATAAGAAAACGTTCTTGACAAAAGGGTATCTTCCAATTGTACCATATTACTTTAGAAATTGCAAATTCACAAACAACTAATCATACATTAGGGTGTTGCTTCAATTTCAAACTGCTATTTTCCAGAAAAAGTGTGAGCGCTACTGGCCAGAGACACAAGCAGACCAGTTTGTCTGTGGGCCTTTCACAATTGACTGTGTGAGTACTTCTTTAACATCACTTCCTTTTTTGACTAACTTCTCTAAGCACCCTTCCCCTTGAGCGATGCCACTGGCCAATGATAATCTCCAGGCGGAACCAACAATAATAAGGACATTTAAATATGAACCTACTTTAGTTAGTTATAGTTTTTGTTGATTAATAAAAAATGAATGCCAATGTTAATTCCAAATAGTACATGCATGTACATATGTGCATTGCTTTTTTACCCATGCTGACTTACAGTATATTCTGTTCTATTTGTTACATAAATCTCAACTACCTTCTTATGTTCAGGATTACGATGATAATAAAGGGGACTATCGGGCAAGAAAATTAAGGATTACCTATCAAAATGTAAGTAAAGTAGTATCATATCTTAAAGGATTTTATATCACAAATCAAATCCCAAATAATCCAGTTGTGCTGTGGGTTCGGTCTTAAATGTTTTTTATGCAAACTCACCGCTTACTGTGAGTTCAACATGTGAGCTTTAAGCAGACCGGGACTTGTCACAGCTGCTGACCATAGCTTTGCTGTTGGCTCTCTGCAGTGTAGCCGGGCGCTGCATCAGCTGCACTACTACAACTGGCCGGACCACGGCGTGCCCGACTCCATCCCCCCCATCCTGGAGATGCTGCAGGAGATGAGGACATGCCAGGATCACGATGATGTACCCATCGTCATTCACTGCAGGTGACTGCTCCTCTCTTCTCTCTTCTCGCCTCTTTTTCAGCTTAAAACCTTTAAACTGATTTTAATATAGGCCCTGAAAGGGTCGGGGAACCAACCCACTTTGTGTGACACAGGAAGTGGGTTGTTGTGTCTAAGCCTACAACTTAAAGCCCACTCAGAATGAAAGCACACACTCCGTTTCCCCCACAGTGAGTTTCACTGTACAGCTGTGGCTGGCTATATGGCCTCCGAATGAAAGAATTTCCCACACCCCATTTTCTGAAAGCACTACGAGACACATCTGAGAAAGCTTGCAATGCTGCTTTAGCTAAGTCCTGAGCAACCAGTGGACCAATTAAAACGAAGGCTTTGCAGTTAATATTACTGGTCATGATGATCTAAATAGTCAGATCTGTTTTTTAATGAATGCTTTCCATAACATGTCACATGGAATGTCCACACCTCTTTGAGGGATGAGTTGGAATGTAACCCTGGCAACAGGCTCCACCCAGAAGTCAGTCAGTCACTCCACAGTATGAGTTAAGGCTCTCCTCTGAAAGCTGTTCATGACACATGAAATAATTGAGGCCTTTTTTAACATAGAGAAACAATCTTCAGGTGTTATGTCAGCAGGCAGACATGGATACAGATTAAGAGCAGGTCAAGGAATCACAAATAATACAACTGTTCCATTTCTTGAGAGGTTCAGTTAAAGCACATGTCCGTAGGTGAGGAGGTCCAGGTCAAATAGACTCAGAGCATTGCTACCAGTCTGCAGCACAGTCCTTCTCCTCCGTCTGCTCACCACCAACCACTCTCGGTGGAGTGTGTATGTATTTTGTATCTTTGAACTGAACTAAACAACCGCAAAAGTTTCCCTTCCTCACTGCTCCCTCCCTTAAATTCTACACTTTAAAACAGATATTCTCGCAGAGCATTACATTTATTAATAGCTGACGGATGGCTTCCATTTCTGACAAATTACACTCAAATAATAGCTCTTAGCTAATCTTAGCTGCAGCACCTTTTAAACTTTGAAATGATTTAAAATATCAGCATTTGTTGAATCCCATGCCCAAAAGGGCATGGTGTGTTTTTGTATGAGGTATGAAGTGTCCTGAGTTGGAGGCCTCGATATCTCCAGATGAGCATTGGATGTGATAATAATGGCGGAGACGATGATGATTATGATTGTTGTTGTTGATGTGGGTGGTGGTTATCGTAATACCAGGCCAACCAGACGTGTTGCTGTAGGAGTAGGCCCTTGACATAATGAATTGAATGTGGGCGTGTGTGCTTGCTGCAGTGCTGGCTGCGGGCGAACAGGAGCGCTGTGTGTCATAGATTACACCTGGAACCTTGTGAAGAGACAGGTAACCCCTCGCGCTTCATTTCACAACATCCACCTTATCTCGCCGCACACATCTTGACAGTAATGGACTTGTACGTGTGTCTCCCTGTTTGTAGACTCTACCGCCAGACTTCAGCATCTACGATCTCGTCCAACACATGCGCACTCAGAGGCCCTCTGTGGTTCAGACTAAGGTGGCAGTCGCTTCTTTCTGTCTTTTACTTCCTCTTATTAGAAGAAACAGCGGTTTATGTAAAAACATCCTTCATTACAGCATCTATTTTTATGGGGCCAGTTTTAAAGGTAGTTTGCTGTATTTTTTTCCTTTTTTGTTTATTGTTTTTTTCTTTATTGTGAATATTTGTGTTACATTTGCGAAATTAGGAGCAATATGAGCTGGTCTACAAAACCGTCAAGTTCCTCTTTGAGAAATATTTGCAGTCGTTGGATTCTCTGGCCTGTCAAAACAAGGTAAGCATGGAGGGGAAACTTTAAATAGGCAAATGTTAGTTTCTAAAGTTCCTGCCTATCAATACTGTATTCATTATTCTGTGCTTTGATTACTTCAATACATTTACTCACAAAGAGGTCCAGAGGAATGGGGTCACAGCAGATAATGCAGTGGATTGAATTGAAAATAATACAAGAAAATGCAGAACCAAATGCGGTTAATCAAGTCAACCATCTCTTGTTGTCTGTTATCTTTTTACGAGCTTGAATAATAATAGCTCACATTCAATTGGAGGGATGAGGCTTTGTGAGAACATGGCTTGTGAATGTGATTCCCCGCGGCACGCTAACCATCTTGTGGTTGAACGGCGGGCTGCAGGTGCAGCCGGCCCCTTCCTCCAGCCCAGCCGCCAGCACCAACGGAAAACCAGACCTGAGCCAAGAGTCAGAACCTGACTTGGAACCAGCCTCACAGTGTCTGCTGGGTCCAGAGTCACAGGGTCCAAGGTGCAGCACCGAGACCACTCTTATTTCACGTTCTACTGTATCACAAAAACATCATTTGCATTAAGTCTTGAATTTATTGTTTATATTCACTACTATTTAATTCTTCTTATTTTGTCTATACTTACTTTGTATATATTTACGTTACGTATGCCACAACATTGAATCCATCCACATGCATCCAGGTTAACTCTGTTGGAGGAGCAGGCACTCGGACCCGCTCAGCTCGGGCCTTCAGCACAGACGAGGGTTCCAGAACATTCTCACAGAGACACCTGCCACTGGGGGGAAGGACAAGAAGGAGAACAACGACATCCACGACCACCCCACCACCACCACCACCACCGACAATCACCGCCACTTCAACTCTTACAGAGAACCCCTGAGGTTGTGGCCTCGGCCCAGGTGCAAGACCACGAGGGCCCCGGCCCGGGACTTATAAGCAGAGCAAGGGAGGAAGAGATGCATGAGCCGGAGGACAGCGAGCCACCGCCCAAGCCCTCCATTCCTGGCCTGGCCACCGCCTGCCTCACGGTGGAAGACCCCTACTTTGGAAGCCCGGACAGAACCTCGTGTCTGGCTGAACCGCCTGAGTTTTTGATGGAGGACTTGTTCAGCTGCCACGCCCCGGCGTTAGCCCTGAACGACCACCGCCTGGCACTCGATCCCCCCGGCTCCGGTAACCCCTCCCACATGTCTGCTTTCACTGGTCACCTCCTCATAACCTCCTCACAGTAGGGTTCAGGTTACCTTCTTGTAAAAATAAGTTCTGAGAGGGTGTGCTTTGTTTTTGTTGGTGTTAACTTGAAGTATTTTTTGTATTTGAAAAGGACCCCGTGGTGGTGCGATAGTAAGATACTAAATTAGTAAAGTACAAGCTTTGTGGTCTTGTTACTGCTGTTTGGTAAAGTTGTTTGCGAGTTTTCTCTCTATGTGTTTATATTTACATCCTGTTAAACACCCAGGCTGTATCTTTGTGCTGATGCTAACAGGCTTGTGATTACTGTTTCCTTCGCTGCAGGTCATTTGTTGCAGGTCATTATCCCCCCAAACGCTGCTGCTCTGGCCATCAGTGAAATGGGAGGTGAGAAAAATTGGCAGACATGACTTTTAAAAACAAACTAATTTAATTCAAACGTTTGATGTGACCATACAGTTTGAACTATGGCGACAAGTGCTGATTGAGCTGCTCTTCTCTCAAGGCACAGGGAGCCCACCCTCACCTGTCCCCCCACTCCCAGAAAGAACCCCAGAATCGTTTGAGTTGGCCCAAGGTAAAGGTAGGTGGGAACACACTGTCGCCATGACGCCATCGCCCAAGACATTGCTAAAAGCAATCCAGTATAAAAATATATCAATAATATATCTGATCATAATGAATGACAGAAGATAATGTAATAATGTAATGAAGTGAGTGTAAGTAAGAGGGCTCTGGTTCGTCTCTCAGCCCTCCTGGACCAGTTTACCTCCGGCCACCTGGTAGGTCAGAACAGAGTGGGCATGTCCTCAGAGTGGTCCTGTGATTCGTTGAGGCCCCCTGCCACTCAACATGAGGTCAAATCCTGGACCAGGAGCAAGGTCAGTTCTTTACATCGCTGTACATGCCACCAGAGTTAGGACTGTTATGCTGCTTATGGTACACAGTGCTGATGCATATCAACATAAATACATCATTCATAATAACTAAGTATATTACAAATATTGAACAATAGTTAGTCCGGTACTCAATTTACAGACTCCACAACAGAGAATATCTTGTGATGGACTGCTGTTTGGATTTGTTTTTTTTCAGAGCCTCAAAGTATCAATGACTTCCCCTGGTATGTTTTTTGGTTTTTATATGGGATTTTTATTTAAAAACAGAGCCTATACCTTATTTTTGTTTGTTCCTCTAGTATGTGTGTGACAATGAGTGTTGTTGAATCACCTGACATGTGTCTGTCTTGTACAGCTGCCCGGTCCAATATAAGTTCTAGCCACCTTCCTCCTCCTCCTCCTCCTCCTCATCCTCCTGCACCGGTACAACCAGGGGTGGATCTCCTTCTACAAGGTACAAGCAAGAGGAGACCACTACTCCTCAAATGGTATTGTAGTACAACTATAACCTAAACACTTGTATCTTACCTTGGAACTGGAGTTACAACATGGCTCTGTACGTACTATTCAGGAGCAGACACTGCTAACTTTACATCCTAATGCAAACAGAATGCTGTTTCAACATCAATGCAAGGGGGAAATTAGGGCAATTAAGATTGTTGAAAATTCTGTCAGTGGTGGTAACCCTGTGTGTCTTCACAGAGGGCATCAACCCTCCTCTTCCTCACAGAACTCCAGAGTCATTCTTCTTGGCCACTGAGGAAGGTAGGCATGTTTATCACCTAACACTTTCTAATGCACCACTGTAACTGCATGTCACATTTAGTATTACCCCGCCAAAGTCATTCAGTTTGGAGTGGTTTCAACTTGACTTGAGAGGTACCAGAAATGAGCGTGAGAAACAACACTATACATCATAGATGTCTCCAGATGTAGGTTTTCAATCTCAGGAGCCAAAGGGCCATTTCAGTGTGTCCGTGGGACCCATCCGCACACACCCCTAACAACAACATTGAAAACGACCCACCTCCACCTGAATCACCATCCTCAGTGATTGAGTCTCTTCTGTTTTTGTATTTCCAAACAGTGGATGAAAACCCCGGCACCCTGCTGCAGGTGTCCGACCAGGAGCCCAGGATAGGAACCTCCTCCGAGTGGGCAGGCAACCCTCAGCCCAAGAAGTTCCTGGATTTCGTTTTCATGACCAGGAGCAAGGTGATTGGGAATCTGAGAACTGATCCATTTTATATCCAATATGTCTCAAGGTCTTTTATTCATAGCAGAGAGGGATAAATGAATTGAATTGTCAGCTTATGAGTCATATTCTTTAGTTTGGAGTTTGGATTTATTTTTATGACTAGCCAAATTTAAGCATTATTCCTATTGAGACCATGATGATCCCCATGTGATTGAACCCGTGAGTCATACTCTCCACACAAACACACACAGAACACACTGTAACGCTAATTCTTGCTTGTTTTCCGTTCCTTCAGAGTGTTCGTTCAAAGAGTTCAAGACAAGGTGAGCAGTACAAAATAATCATTAGATTATTTAATGGTGGCCAATATTCTTCCTTTCTAAAAATGTATTAAAACGGCAGTGCTAACATTTGCGAAATTAAGCTTCCTAAGTTGTAGACATGTTTGCAAGACAACTTCTTCCAAGCTGTTGTCTCCAGGTTCTAAACATAAGCTGTGGCTGTCTCTGTCAGAACCCTTGGCAGTAGTTCGGCAGCTTGCTCCTTCTTCTGTGGTGTTCAGCGGAACAGGAAGTGGTGAGCCGGCCTTTAGCCCTTAAACACTTCATATCATTAGTCACATCTGAGCAGCATACAGGAAGCACATGTTCTTAAAACGGAATGCCTATAAGAGGCTTGAAAGAAGCGTTTCTCATTGTTTAAAATAATTTAAAAGTTTGTGTGTGTGCGTGTCTGTGTGTCTCTGTGTGTCTCTGTGTGTGTATGTGTGTGTGTGTGCGTGTGTGTGTGTGTGTGTGTGTGTGTGTGTGTGTGTGTGTGTGTGATATCTGAATCCAGGAGTGGAGCAGCATGTGGACTCTGTGAGCACTGAGACCTCAGAGAATAACACGGTACACACCGACAACGGGAAGGTCCTGCCTAGAACCAGGGTAAGACATAAGCCCAACATGAACACTCAGCGCTAAGCCCCTTCCTAAGAGGCTGTGGAGAGGGTCTATTCTGAGTGGTATGGACGCTAACCTACTGTATATTCTACTCCTTTATCGGTTGCTTGTCGTCCTCTCTAGAGTTTGAAATTCTTCAGATCCAGAGGTAAATGTAGGTTTACGATTTTATTTTCCTTCTTCTTGCAAATGCACAGGAGGTGTTTGTTTAGCGATTGTAAACTAACACGTCTCACATGTTGTTTACCGCTAGCTAAACCAGCGGCTCCACCTGCAGCGTTCCAGCCCGGACCCCCGCCTGCTCCTGCCAACGGGACCCCCAGCTCCGCCTTTAAATTTGGTACAGTTAACGCCACACTTTATATACACGATACGCGCAATGACAAGTTACAGCACAATCTGGATTCAAACACAAACCCATTCGCAGGATTTGGGAACCGCTTCGCGAAGCCCAAGGGGCCCAGGAGTTACCCTGAACCCTGGATCTGAACCCGGACTTCTCTTGCCCACTCTTGTTTTTTCTAAAACTCTGGTTTTAATCCCCCCATCCTGGAGATCGGGAACCTATTTTACCAAGAGAATGGACATGGAAGATCTGAAGAGGTGTTGTGATAGAGTCTACCTCCTTGGTTCATTACCCAACCCCTTAACTCTCAGGAACCAAAGGCTACACATCCATGATTAGTAATGGAAAGTTAGTCCATCAGGTGAACATGTTTTTGGTCTACATTGATGTGTGTATGCCATTCTGTTCTTATTTACAGTTGACAACTTGCATTTTGCTGCTGGTCTTAAACAAAGCAATAATGTTATTGTTTCAAATGTAAATGTTCAAGTGCCAATAGCCTTATTAATGCCATTCAGCAATGTATTTGTTGTTCGACGACACTGTACAGTTGAATTTAATATACTTCCTGCACACAATTATTTATTAAAATGCATACAAATAACTTGCAATCCCAGTGTTTTTTTTGTTTTTTTTTTAGCTTCCCATAAAAGGTCCATACATCTACAACACCAATATTTGTGTAAAGAAGCCATCGACATACGAGGACACAAGGCAGACGAGACCGTAAATCTGTCTCATAAAAACGCTTCGGGTGTAGTTCCAGTAGGTTGGCAAAGTTAAAGCACCACCCAGTGGTAAAGCCAGTAGAGCTCATAAGTCATGCCCCTTCCACTAGACCCCCGTCATTGTAAAGTAATTGATTATTTTCTGGTCCCAGCCATTAAATGCCTTGGATAACACATATTGTTGTTTTGGTCTAAATAACAATTTTTCATGTTTAGACTTTGACAGTTTTGTGACGATCACGGGCGGCCGGTTCCGGATTGTGCGCAAGGGATTCTGGGGGTTCAACAATCATAGGGGTTTGGACCTTTTCGGGCCCACTGGGTACCTTGTGTGGTTGGTTGTTGTGGTGGGGGGGAATTGTGTGTTGTTCCATTGTTGTGTGATGTGTAGTCAGTGTGATCATGACCGTGAGTGTTGTGTTTGGTCAGGTGGGCCGTGTTTCTGTATATTGTTGGTGTAAATAAAGGCAGTCCGCAGTCGTGCGGCATATGAGGCGCCAAACTGCATAATTGCTTATATTGTGTTCCAGATGCCATGGACACCAGCCTTCCGAGTTGGACGACTTGTGATGTAATTTCCTGTCTCGTAGCACTTAAAGCGTTCCCGTTCGTCTTTGTGATCGTGTCATGCACTATTGCACGCACAGCAAGATCGTACATTGCATAAATTGGTGACCGTAGTAAAGTAGCAATATAATCGAGTGTGTAAGAGCATATAAAATCGACATTAAAATGACCAACGCGGTACAAATGCAAAGAAAATTTATCTCTTCAAGGGCGCAGCCATTTTTGTTGAGGGCGTCATCACTGAGCTCGGTCTACTCTCAGGATTCCGAGGGGACACGACCAAAAGGGGGCGTGCTTCCGAGAAATGCTGCAAGAAAGCTTGGGGATTTCTCCACTTGCATCTCGGAAGGCTGGTGTCCGAGACATCTGGAACATACAGCTAAATCGACAGAATTCGACATTTTGCCTGATTGATGTGAGCAAGATAATTATTAAGGTGCTGTCCATTTCCTGCCCAATTCACATGATGCCGCCCATACACGAAATATGACTGGTTAGGAGTCAGCTAATAGGATGTAGGATTTCGATTTCGATAGAAATAAGCGCTTTGAGTCTGCCTTGTGCATGAAAAGCGCTATATAAATAAAGATTTACTTACTTACTTACTTACTAGAAAATGTAACATTTACATTTAGATGCAAAAAGTGACGTGATGTAAATTTCTGTGCATTTTAGAGGGGTGTTTATTTGCTAAACATGGTAAAAAGGAAGCAAAGCTCGACTGATTATGGTCTCACGTTCACGCAAGGGGGTTAGGGACTTCGGACCCTCCTCCCGTCCACCGCAAGGGCCCGCCGACGTGAGCCTCCCAAAAATAAATCTGGAACAAGTGAAGCACGTTTTTGTAGGAGCGAAAGTTTTCAAACGGCCTCCAACGTAAGTGCATTGCTACCGGATAACGTCTCCGTTCTATGTTGATGGTTATGTCCATGTATAAGTGAGTATATAAGTAAGTAAGTACATTGCGATCAGATCGTGATCGTGATCGTGGTCAGATCGTGGCATGCACATCACATGCACGCATTAGCGTGCACAAAACCGTCTACATACGCAGCAGCATAGACATCATCCATCCTACATTAATTAGGATCCTTTTCACCCGCCATACTCATGACAGAATAAAACATGTATAATTGTAATTTATTCAGCCTACGAGCTATAACATCCTTTCTGAACACCGATACTTTTCTTCTAAAGTGTCTTTAATTCAAAATTCTCAATACACACACAGTTAGGCTTTCATCAGGCAATAACCTGTATAATATGATCAACATTTATTTACATTAAAGTCATCAGTGGGGAGAGGCGAATGTCAACCAGCATTTCATCGCAGTTCATAAGTTAAATACGTCAAGGTATTTACTTAAACCTCTTTCTTACCCCATTATACCAACATCTGAACTAGAACGTTTCTCAAGAATAAAATGCGCCCATCCGTGAGTCAATATGTCCCAAAAATCGTTCTTTATCAATTATTTTATTCTGGTTCCTTTTGACATCAGTAACTGGCTGACATAGCTTTGAATGGCTAACACTGGAGATTGATAATTGGAAATCTTAGGTTGAACATGACATTGATTCATACTGCCAGCTATTCAGTGATTGAATGTGTTTCAGGAAGCGAGCAGTTCGCCCCAGGGTGGTTGTCCCAGGGACAGGAGGCTGTATAGCAGCCATTTCCGATTACCTTCATCTGCTCTAAGAACATAGAAAGCCTAGGAGCTGGTCTGCACTAGGTGTGAGACAGGGCCCCTGCTCCCACTCCAAAGCCGAATCCTTTGGGTCCAAAGTTTTTTGCGTAACACGCTGCAGAAACAGAGGTAAATCGCACATCACAATCCAATAATAGTGCACTTCTCATTAGTTCAGCAGTTCATTTTAGCCAATCGCATGTAAAAACGACTGTTAATCACTGTGAAATTAATCAGTAAAAACATTACATTGCAAATCACAGAAAAATTATGCCTATTTGTGTTTTAGTTTAGCTTTTCCTGATAGTTAACTCGCTACATGTCCGATGTACAAGGACCTTAAGAACTGTGGCCTAAAATGCAGCTGCAATCTGTTCACAATTACAGCAGATGGCAGCACATCCCTTACAATGGCGTTTGACATGCATATTGTGTTGTGATGCCAACACCCAACAGAGGACGGCTAGGGGGTACCTTTGCAGTAGATTTCTCCGTCCTTGTCAGCCAACGTAGTTGACTCCAGCCCTTTCCGACATAAGGCGCAGCGGAAGCACCCGTTCTTATGCCATGCCTACATAACAACAGTGCAGTGAATGTGTTTAAATGTGTATGTGTGGGGGCGCAGTGAATCCAAAATCTGTTAAAATATAGGAATATATATTCTATGATCAATATAGTTATTTTTACCGTATTGTAAATGTTACTAACATAATAGCAGGGTTGAACATTTGTGAATGTTCTACTCAACCCCCCAAAAAGGTTGGGTTCACAGGCACAAGTGTGTGTTTGTCTATGAGTGGTGTTTGTCTAAAAGTTGTGTTTTCTTACACTTCCGGCTCCGATCACTTTCTCAGCGGCGTAGACTGCCTTCCCGCATCGTGGGCACTTATCCGAGCCACCAAACTTCTGGGCCAGCTTGGACGTGTTTGTGTTGGTGGTGGGCTGGTGAGCAGCAGCTCTGAACGAGGAACAACGAATTGAGTCCATCAGGTAAATACTACAAGAGTTACTATGTGTGTGTGTGTGTGTGTGTGTGTGTGTGTGTGTGTGTGTGTGTGTGTGTGTGTGTGCTTTTCGCGTGTGGCAAAGTCCTGCCATCTTAACTTACGCCGCAGGTTGAATTCCCAGAGACTCTCCAGTGTCCATGCTCAGCGTGCCGGCTCCCTGTCCGAAGCCGTAGCCTTTTGGCCCATACTTCTTGCCATAGCAGGCCCTGCAATAGATCTCTTCACCGTGGACCGCTATTGTGGTGCTGTCCAAGTTCTTCCTACACACCACTTTATTGTGTACACACACGCATACACACATTAGACGTTTTGAAAACAATGCAAACAATACATCTACAGTTAAGCCAGAATGGTAGCAGGCAGTTACAGGCGTAAGTATAGTATAATAAATGTTCCGTTGCAAGTGTTTTCTGTTATGGACAAGTATGTTGTCATGCAAGTTTCATTGGAAGTATTGTTGGCCATAGTTCCTGAAGCCAACTGGGAGACAAGTTAACTCATGTTATTGATGAAGATTTGGTACAGCTTTCCTTCCACCCTTGTGCATGCATCTCATTCATCTCAGAGACGCAGCATGCGTTTGAATTCAGAAGCAGATCATCAGACACATTTCCCCAGCAGCCCCTGGTCGGACGGCGAGGCGGCCGCCACTCACTGCACAGGAAGCAGGACTTGTGGAAGCTCCGCCCATCGCACTGCACCTCTTCTGCAAAGTACACCGTCTTCTGGCAACAGCCACACTTGTTCCCTCCTCCCAAGGGCATTCTAAACACACACAGACACACACACACACGCACACACACACACACACACACACACACACATTTACATCCTTACATTTAGTCAGGATATTTCCTTTTCATCTAATTTCAATACTTCAAATGCTTTGTTGCGGAGAGAGAGAGCCCAATGCCGCAGCACAAAAACAACACAATTCAACATTTGCTCTGGTATGTTTGGCCTTTCTCAGCAGTGTGGTCTAACAGTTTGTTTCATGCTAAAGGGAGTCATGTGAAAGTAATTTCAATAGAGACACACTGAGATGTAATCAAGCAGTAAAATGCGGTGAGGTTGAAGTTTCTGGAATCCGGGCCAATTCCACCAGACCTTTCCAGCACACCCCTCCCTTTCCATTCTTTATTTCCACATCCACATTCCTAACTGTGAGGAACCTTCCCTTCACACACCCATCTCCAGCTCACTGCCTCTCTTCCTGTCTGTCTGCCTGCCTCTGTCTACCCCTCTTTCTATCTTCCTGTCTGCCTGCCTGCCTGTCTATTTGCCGTTGCAGTCCTCTGGGTTGGAGTTGGAGGGGCTGTGGTTGAACAACTCATCCCCACTAGGAATGACAATAGACTGAAGTTAGTTAGCTCTGCGGTGTTAGGGTTAGGGTTAACCTTAACCATCCCCACACACCCCTCTCTCAGGGTGTACTCACACTGGGCCATCTAAAGTCTAGATGGTTTGTCCAGTGTGAGCACGCCCATCCGTACTCAGGTACAGCTCAGTCCCGTGGCCTCAGGACGCTGCGGAGAGGTGTGTGCTCAGGCCACGGTGCAGATGCTAATGAGCCGACACGCACACACGCACGGATACACAACCTATATGTACAAGAGGCAATCGTACTTGAGTACGGTACAGGGCAACTATGCCTAGTGTGAGTGCGCCCTAAGCCTGTTGAGCTGAACACAACCCAAGACAAACACAATTTAGTGCTACCTGTTTGTGTAAATTAGCATGAATGTTCACACTCTTTTGACAAGCGATCACATTAATGGCCAATATAGATGGATCTATGATGGCCATTGACGTGTTTATGACTGAGTTAATCTCTGAAATGCTGAGTCCTTTCCTTGCTTTTCAAAAGATACAAAACATTTGTTGTTTTAAGTATTTGGTTTTAGATGTGTGCATCACAATTTGCAGAAAACAAGCAAACAAGATATGTTGCATGAATAGTGGGTGACATGTTTGCGCCGCAAACATGTCTTCTACTGGCCTCTTAATAAGTTAATGTGTTGCTAATGTGCAGAAGTAGAGCTTACTCACTTCCTGCCAACATCCATGGACATACATCCTGGTCTATTGTATCTGCACAAACACCATCCTGTGACTAAAGATCTAAAGATTATCCTTCTTGGATAGAAGAATGAACTGGTTGGAAGCTGGCCCTGTTTTATTCAAATTGAAACCAACACACATGTTTATACCACATTGATATCCTGAATTAGTGTCTCCATGCTGCATATTAAAGTCTGTTAACACACTTTTATTGGCTTCACACTTCGGATGGGTGTACAACATTGGAGGGTGCATTGGTTTGACACTGAAGTCATGAAGTGGAACCAATATCCTGCCAGTGAATATCCTGCAGGTTTGCAAAAATGTGCTTTCAAACTGGGCCCAGAAACGAGTGAGTGGCATTATACAAAACTGTTTCTCCAACAGTGGCTACGCTGGCAGCCACCCCTAAGGCAGAGGCCACACCTATAATGTGGAACTTTAACTCCCTGCTAATGTGGAGAAGCTGTTCAGACTGAAAGACGCACAGGGAAGTGATCCATTATAAACAGACCTAACTGGGACGTAATGACGGTGGAAAGCAAGCCTGAGCTATGGAGGAATGTGAGCAGAACGTACCTGTGGTTAAAAGTCAAAACGTGTCGGCCCCTTATTTTAAACCAGGGGGAGGTACAGCTCCCAAAGCCAGAGGTTCACCAGGTAGAGGGTGGCGGCAGGGCGGTCTACGCCTGGGTCAACAGCAGCAGTTGAGATGACGAGGGTAAAAACAAAGAAGTAAGCCTGTGACGCTGCGTGTGCCGTGCTCTCTGCACAGGAGTCAAGCAGCTGTGGTGGGAGGGAGGAGCCTTTGGGGCGGCGCCTCATGCCTGGGAGCTCATGCAGTGCGGAGGATCGTGAGCAGACTGGCCCAGAGAGGGGCAGGGGGTGGAGGGCAAGAGGTGTAGAAAGGAAGGAGTATAGGAATAAAGAGACAGAAAGGAGGGGAAATCACAGTCCAAGGAAGTAGTGAAGAAACAATAAATCTTTTTTCATTCAATTTTATTACGATTCGTCTTAAAGGGGTGGTTCGGGACTTTGGGCATCGGACCTCATTTCCAAGTGAGCCAGTGTGTTATTTATCATTAGAGACCGTTTGCAACACATTTCATTCAGTCCTTCTAGTTGTAGAAATTGCTGGTGCTAGGCTAGCGCAAGTCGAGGGGATCTGCTAGCCTGCCAATAAAAACAGTTTTACCCACTCCAAAGTACA
>JAOPUA010000001.1:5241100-5253451 GCA_027122455.1 Trisopterus luscus | reverse complement strand
GGTTAGAACCCGACAATATTGAATATTAGGACCAAGATACATAGAGCCCGTGTCTGGTTGAGGTGGAGAATGGAGGAGTCCGGAGAAGCTGGAGTCCGCAAGCTCTGCCGAGGAATGTGTAGCGGTGCATTCTGGGAGGACACAGATAGGGGTATGGACACTTGTCGAAGGTTGGGAAAGAGATACGTTTATCAAAGGCAAGAAGGAAGACAACACATAACAACACAGTTGTCTTGTTATGGAGTGATTTATTATTTATTATTATTAAGAGGCAGGCAGCAATTTACTGAGCATATTCACAGAGACAATGGGTGTGCATGATTCTTAAAGGGATACGTTCACATCGTGGGCAGTAACAACCATGTGCCATGAAGGGATGAGGCATTTTGTTCAAGGATACCTATATAGAGACAGCTGGGGTTGGGGTTCGAACCCAGACACTTTTGGCTGGGAGTCAAACCCCCTAATCCAGTTGACTCTCCTCACAAACACACCAACACAGTATGTGTGAGTGTGTGTTGTCCGGTGTCACTGAATCTGGATTCCCCTCTCGACAGGCATGTCTCTGTTGGAACGGCTCATGGACACCATGCCTGTGTACCGGAAGCTGGATGAAGATGAGGAAGAGGAAGATGAGGAAGAGGAAGACGACGTCAGCGATGGAGACTCAGAGCAGGAGGCTTTTGACCCCCGTTTTGTCACAAAGTTGTTGTGCAACTACAGGTTTGTCTTGTTCAATAGCTTCTATAACGACCGTTATCCACGGGTTACCTTAGTGTGTGATATGTCCTGGCTGTCCCGTTGATTCTGATACTGCTGCCTTCCTCCTCAGGTCTCACCCTGACATCCTGAAGGTCCCCAACGAGCTGTTCTATCACGGGGAGCTCCAGGTGTGTGCGGACGAAGCCCTCCGCAACTCCTTCTGTTGGTGGGAGCACCTTCCCAAGAAGGTAATGAACACACATGCATACACACTTGGTAGTGAACACACACGCACACACACACTCACTTGGGCTGGCTCCACCACATCATTTCAAGCTACTTCAGGTTTTAGGAACAAATATTTGAATACATATAAACTAAATAATCTTTCCCCGCCTGAATGGGAGCCATCAGAGACCACTGCTAGGGTTAGGGTTAGAATTTTATCAACTCGTGTTTTTCTCTGCTTTTTAATAACGCACAAAGTAGAACTATGATAGCACATAGGATTGCTGGGTGGACAGCGGTGGCTTTGGGATCCTCTCATAGGTCCGGGTCCGACTCGGTTAAGGCAGCGCTGCAGTGTAGCCTGATAGTATCTAAAGACACACTGCTTCTGTACTTTGAGAGGAGGCCTTTTTCCTATCAGCACAAAGCAAATAGGTTTTAGAGAAAATGCGCCAAAAACGTTGCAACCTGTTGTATTCATGTTGATAGAATCACTGACCTGTTATTATTGGCAGGTCGTGTTGTTTGGCATCTTTGGGCCTCGTTTCTACATTGAAATATCTGCTGAATACGTTCATCTTTAACCCTTCTTAGACTTACATACTTACCTCTTATTTCAATGGCCCCAACTGACCAGTGAGATCCCCCTGTGGCAAACCGTATCATGGGAGAACAGACAATAAATATTATTATTACCACCAGTTAGTTGGTTAAGTCTGTTTCTGTCGGTCTGCTGGTCACACTGGATGACAGGTGTCAAAGTACACGTATACTATAATGGGTATACTTTAGAATAATCCAATATTGTTCTCATATCCAAATACAAAACGAAATATAGTTGCAAGCATCCATGAAGGAGTCCTACTGTACGACCGTATGACCGACAGTATTTCTAAAGCATTCTCAAAATCCACTGTCAAACGGATGTTAGGGAAATTACGTAATTTTAATTTTCTTTTTCAGATATCAACTTGAAATTTAGCATGGGTATACAAGGGAATATTGGGTACATGGGTGTATTTCCACTTTCGACACCAAAGCAGTTAATGGTGGGGGTTTGGTCCAGTTGTAGCCATTGCACCAAGTCTTAATGAGCTGACCATGTGGTCAGATTCTGAACGTTGTTCATCATGACGAATGGTGCATGGATAACAAGTTTCATACATGTTGCACTTTCTAGTGGGAATGGCAGCCTGTTGAGTATGTTGCACTTCAAAGGCTTGTTATAGCGCCAACTATAGTTCATTCTGGCTATCCTTGTTATCCCTCACTCATTTCACGAGTTCTAGTTCTAGTTCAATTTTCTGAACTTTTGACCATGTCCTTTTTGAGATATGGCTGAATTTCACACGAAAAAAATTAAATAATAATTACCTGTTAAGGCTTTTAGGCTGTCAAGCGATTAAAACAAATAATCTAATTAATTACTGGCTCTGTGATTAATTAATCTCAACTAATTGCGTACTTACAGTTTGCCGAGAAAGTATTTCAAAATAATTGAATTCAAATGAATTATGGCAGATGATTCAATGAACAATAGACATAATAGACTTTAAAGGTCAATGTCTCTTTTATTTAAAACATGTCTTTCATTAACATACTGTGCATTTTAAGATAAATTTAAAAACATTTCTATCTCAATCAAGATACAATGCATCTCAGGCAAAAAATATACAATACTTTATTTCGACTCTAGAGGGCACAATAGGACCGCGATTAATCTGCGTTAATTTTTTAAGGCGTTATTTTTTTCTGTGATTAATAAATCGAAATTAACTCGTTAATTTGACAGCCCTAATAATAATACTAACGATCACAAGGGCTTCCCGGTGATCTTCCACGGGGTGACCGGTCTGGATGAGCGGGAGGCCAACAGCCCATCATTCTTCAATGTAGCTGAGGTGGAGCAGCTGATGGACTACGTGAAGAAACTGCTTCAGAGTGACGGGAGGAAGGGCCGTTACAAAATCTTACCCAAAGACATTGGCATCATCGCCCCCTACAGGAAACAGGTAGCGATGGCATGCACCCACTGTTGCTGAAAAGCACACCACCTTTTACTTGATTTGTTCATGTCGTGAAAGGCATACTGAAAATAAAAAACAACCTTTCCCCCTGAATAACAGGTGCTGAAGATCCGTAAGGGCCTCAGGATACTGGAAAAAGGCCTGAAGAACATAGATCTCACTACATACCTGAAGGTGGGAGACAGAATTATTTGCTGATAATTAAACGATGATTGTGCTTTTTCCCCGAGCGGCCGGTTAACGTGTGTGGTGTGTGGTGTCAGGTGGGGTCCGTGGAGGAGTTCCAAGGCCAGGAGAGAATGGTGATGCTGGTGTCCACGGTGCGCAGCAGCCCCAAGTGGGCAGACCACGACCAGCGATTCGACCTGGGCTTCGTCAAGAACGAGAAGGTGTGCAGCCTTACAAACACTCCAAAATAACTCCTGCCATCAGCCAATGGCAGATCGATTCCACCATTAGTCAGGTTAAAACAACAGCTGTAAATGTATTAGAAACATTTTTGGGCAAAATTCCATGCACATTTAATACAAAGCACAAAATAAAACTCATGAATGTATATGTTATACACGGGTAGAGAAGCGTGCCGCAAAGAAGCACAAGCACATCAAGGTCATCTATGGTCCCTTTGTTTGTTGCTCTGGACAGAGGTTCAACGTTGCAGTGACTCGTGCCAAAGCCCTGCTGATCATGGTGGGAAACCCCATAGTGCTGGGTACAGACCCCGTCTGGAACAGGTGGGTGTCGTGCCATGGACGACTGTTTGGACCTCAATAGGAGCCAATATACGAGCTGCAGAAACAAACTGACCCTAGAAAATGTGTGAATGGAACCGTAAAAAGGAAATGTTTGTCTGCTGACGTTCCTTCGGCGGCTGGGTTCATGTGTACAAAGCTCTGTTCCTCCTCTATTTCCAGGTTTATCCAGTACTGTAAAGACTGCGGGGGCTACACGGGCGTGTCGTACGCAGAGGAAGAGGAGGACGTGGTCGCCCGACTCGCCGCCCTGTGGACAAGGATTGAACCAAAAGGTATTACGCCCACAAACATCAGTACCCCCACGGGTCAGTCGGTAGCTGGGGCAGATAGACTCCCGGCGGGAAGGTGCTAGGTTCGATCCCCAGTGTGCGCAGCCTACCTGTAGGAACCCTTGAGCTCTTGAGAAGTTCTGCAATGATAAAATTCACTTTGAATTCACTGTCAACTCTTTGAAACAGTTTTTGAATAAAATAACTAAATAGTAGGATGGGAGCGGGTGGGCGGTAGCTAGTGGCTGAACGGGCCAATCATATCAGCAGCATAACTAAGCGGGCGGTAGCTAGTGGCTGAACGGGCCAATCATATTAGCAGCATAGCTAAGCGGGCGGTAGCTAGTGGCTGAACGGGCCAATCATATCAGCAGCATAGCTAGTCCTGACTCCGTCCTCACACTCAGGTGGCTTTTACTATTTATTATATTGTCAAGTTTTATTCATATAGCCCATTTCATAAAATTATCACATAGTTTAAAATACTTTAAATAAAACGAAAATATGGAAAATTAACAAAATACTAAACACAAAATGAAAAAGTTAAATAAAATAAAAGACAACACAAGTAATAAAAATTAAAGGTAGAGTAATGGAGCAAGATGGTAGATGTGTGAGAGAGGTTCTATCTAAGAACTACAACAGAGATGGAGTACATTTCTAAAGGTTTATGGTATGGTGTTATGGTTAAACTTGGGTTTAATGTTTTAGATTAGATAATTTAGGATTGATTTATTGTTCATCTTTAGGATTAAGATATCAGTATATATTTCAATATTTGGTAGAAACATTAGTGCCATCAGTTTGACACAGCTGGGTATTAAGTTTGCAGACTGATATTTTGGCAAGCTAGCATAAAAGCCCCAGGATGTGTGGGAGCCTGTCTCAGCCTTGAAGGGGCCTGATGCCTCCTGGTATCCAGCCATGCCCCGCCCGTCTGCAGAGAGCCCTCCTCCCAGAACACACACACACACAGCACACCCTCCCGCCCCCACTCACCTCCTTCCTTGTGTCATCTTGACCCCCCCCCCCCACAGGGGAGACAGAAGAGACCGGAGAAAGCCTCCTTCAGCAGCAGCTGGACCCGGAGTGGAGGCACGAGCTGTGATGAAGGGCCTGGGACGTTCCTCCATTCCGTTGGGAACTAAGTCATTTAATTGTTTTCTGGATCATTTTCTGGAATTTTGCTGTATGTTTACGTTCACTCAACAATTCATTAATCAACAAAATAATTTTTGGTCTAACTGCAAGTAAAAAAAAACGTGATATGTTATAGTGGTTTAAATGAGAAAGCTCTACTGGAAATGGTGTGGCTTTCAATTGCCTGGTTGTCTTTATTTTGTCAAAGTAAAAAACATTTTATCTGTGATCATGGAAGTTTTCTAGTTGTCATTATGACAGTACTCACATAAAAGATGAGTGCTCAGGGAAAAATGTGCTTTAATGCTGTGCATACTATAATATGAATTAAAGTATTGTTATAAAGAGAGTCTTGTCAACAATACAGTCGCAGTTTCGGTTTGTTAAATGCATAATTTTTTCATTTCCTACCAAGGAGCTTGAAATATCATTTCTGTATGGGGATGTGAAAGTGAAGTGCATAAGTCAGTTATTTAGCATTTCAAAAATACTTTATTAACATACTTTCCTCATTTAGACACTGAACGCGGGCCCCAGTCCGGTTTGTAAAACCATCATTATGTCAGTGTCTTGTTCTGGGTGTTTCTGGCTAATACTCAGGGACATTAAATGGGTCCGCTGAGCTTTCTGAATGGACCTTAGAGACTGCTTAAGCAGGCGACCAAGTTGTTTTAACGGTGATTGGCAGCATAGATCCACTCTCACCATGTTAGGCCATCAAGTGTACTTGTATTGGAGGTTGTTCTAGGACATATCACATTCATGGATGGATGGATCACAAACTACTTAGCTTTGATGCATATAAGGCATATGAAGACCATGATGTCATGATTCATTACATTGCTGAACTGAAAAGCAAACAAAAAATCTTAGAATCTGCAAGTTTAAAATGTTGAATTGTAAAAATAACTCTAGGGTGACTGACTTGGTCTAAAGGAATGTCTAGATGTTTATATATTTACAAAGCTGTGATAAGTTAAAAAAATGGCACATATAACCTAACCCAAGCCAAAATAACTGAATTAAGCAGTTTGCCATTTAGAGTACTGTTTAAGGTTGGCGTTCTTGAGCTCTGATCAACACAAACCTTCAAACTATTTATTTGCAACATGGCATTTGTAATGTTGTCAAATATGTATATATATATATACATATACCTAGCAAACCATCAGTTTGACTTTTTAAACAGAATAGATCATAATTTATCTCATAAGGACTGCATAAGGTATCTATGAAATAGACATGCCCACTTAGCATTGGCCAGTATTGCATTATGTAGACTCTAGAGTATTGTTTTTGGACGTTAAGACCCATGTGTAACCAAGTACCAACCAAGTCACCCTGCCTTCTGAGGCCCATCAACACAGAAACACTGCAGTTATGTAATATATAGGCTGATATAATGCAACTAACCACTGTGAAGTATCGTTAGTTAAAAATGTCTCATTATAAGTAGTGTTGTATGGCTAATAGACGGAAACAAACCAAAGCAGACATACATGGGATGGCAGACCAGCAATGCGTGAAGCATGTGCTCTTAACCGGAGGCTTCCCGTTTACATTGAATCTAAAGTAGTGTTTTATGTGGACGTGGTTTCCACCAGTAGTTTGCCCTTTGGAAAATGCAAGCCCTTAGCCCCTATCTGTAAACAATCAACACAGAAGCGGTTGGCCAGTTGAAAATATATGTCAAGATTATACACATATAAATAGAAAACATACACTCATACATACAAGAGGAGGGGGGGGGGGCAGGCCCCTCGCGTACACAGGCTGGTGTGTTTGTGAAGGAAGGAACAGAAAGACAGTAAACAAGAGAAGGAAATGTGAGAGCAGAGGGAAATGGAGACAGTAAAAGGCTGATCAGTTAAGGTTTTCAACAAGTGTGTCAGTCTTTCAGTTTGCCGTGGCATGTTATTGGTGTATCCTTATGTGAATACAGTCCACCAAAACCATTGGTATAAAGGTTTCATCTTGTAGGCCCTCCTCCTTCAGGCCAGAGGCGGTCAGGCTCCTCCTCACAGCAGCAGGCATAAGCCCCTCTTCTTGCGCTTGCGGACCTGCAGCGCCGCCCTAGTGGCCATCTCAAACACCTCGCGCACACCGTCCTTGGTCTTGGCCGAGCACTCCAGGTAGCCGAAGGCACTGATGCGGTTCGCCATGTCCCGGCCTTCCTCTGGCCTCACCGGTTCCTGGAGGATTGCAGAGATAAATAAACAGGTTTTTATTTTAAGCTAGGGCAGTAGCGTGCCGTGACCCTAAATTTCAGTGGGCCGGAAACTACTGGCGTATGACCACACCCACAATTTATGTTTTTTTTAATGTACATATTGATATACATATATAGGCTTCACATCATTCACACTCGTGGTCTATAAATCCCCCTGTCCTGTTTGATGGCTAAATTCTCATTCAATTTTAACCTCTCAAATGTTTTTTCCCACAACATTGCAGGACACGTTAAACTCAACTAGAATCGCCACCATCATCCAAAATGTGATAAAAACTAAAAAGTCGTAAAGCCTACAGAAACTAAAGATAGTTAATGTGACAATCACATTATTAAAAATAGACTTGGAGCAATGATTTACTAAGAAACTATTTTTTTGGGCGCATACTTTTAGTAGTAGTAGTTTGCATCCCCCCTGCCCATATGGACGGCACGCGCCTGAGCTAGGGTAGGACATTTGGAAAATAATCAGCCAGAGGAAGCTAGGATTAGAAAGGCTCTACCCCTCCCTCTAGCCCTCCCTCTGAAGCCACTCAACCATACACAGGACTAGCTCGCTTTAGCAACACGTCTGCCTAGCCTTGGGAGGGACCCCGGTCATGAGCAGAGTGCACGCAGATAGGTGGGTATGTAGGTAGGTATCATGAAGGTCAGGGCTAACAAACAGCCTTCGACAGCCAGCGACCTGGATTTCTTTTCTTTTCCTTTTTTGTGAGAGCATTTGATTTTAAGCAGTCTGGATGTAAAGTATTATTCATTCTGTACATCAAAAATATATGTTATGTCTGATTGTCTAAACGATTCTTTTTGCTGATGACACAAATTTGCTCTGCTGTGGAGACAACTTGGAACAACTTCTGGATACTATGGAAAATTAATTGAAGAGGATGAAGATCTGTTTTGATGAAAATAAGCTAACTTTGAATTTAAGCAAAACAACATTTATAATTTTGGGATTTTTTCCTACTGAATCAAACCTCCCTGTATATATTGTACTGTACCTACTATGTGGAGATATGGGGGAAAACATACAAAACAAATACACATCCAATCTTCATAATTCATACTCTCTTCATACTCAATACTGCTATACGAATTATACATAAAACCACTTATAGAATCGAGAGGAGCTCCCGGCCCATTGAGCAAAAAACTGAAAAAAACCTTAAGCTACAACTTGAACTCTGAAGAATATAGGTCCTGAGTAATTCTCAAAGTGGAAAGGGAAAAGGGAGAAAAGAAGAAGGCAGAGAAACAGACGGGAAACATGCACAACGAGGTAGAAGGCGTGTGTGCAGGATACAGTCCTCGACCACTGCTTCGAGGTTATGGAGGGAGTTTGGGTCGAAGAATATCATAGGTTATTTCATAACTCCAAATATGAAAGGGAGGTATGCCCCGGAACAGAATGTATGTTGGAGGTTATGTGGGCAGGAGGGGGCAAACCCCACACATATTTTGTAGTGCCAAAAGATGGAGGAATATTGGGAAGATGTTGGGATGTTGGGAAGGATTAAAAGGAGATAATTTATTATGAATACCTATGACTGGCTTGGTTATGTACCTGGGGAATGGTTCCGTTTTAAGACCTTATGACAATGCTGATTGTTTTGACCAGAGATACACACCTGCTTCATCTTGGCCAGCTCTCTGCGTGTGTGGTCATCGTTCCTCAAGTCTTTCTTGTTGCCGACCAGGATGATCGGGACATTGGGGCAGAAATGCTTCACTTCAGGCGTCCATTTTTCTGGTATGTTTTCTGGAAACAAATAATGAACAGAGTTCTCATGCAGATCCACTGGCAGCATTTGCAGAAGAATACAGTTCTGTCCTAGAAGGATAGCTATGAACGCCTTCCCTTCTTCATCAGAGAAGGGCATTGAAGGATTAAGGCCGTCGGTCTTGGCTGGCCAACTAGCCGTAAGAAGATGACATGTAGAGATGGAGGTCTACTTCCTGCCTTGTCTGCAGGCTGTGGGAAAGTGCCCTGGGCACAGCGGTCTCCAGGGGGGAAAGATCTTTCTCTGGATCTGACCTGAAAAACTATGCGCCCAAAGACTTAACTCCAGGAAATGTAGTTAGTTAATTATGTCGGTTTGTTTTCCCCTTTACAGTCTTCAAATCATAGTACGATTTCTTTGGTGTAATAGAATTCCTAACTCGTGAGTTTGACGAAAAATGTAAGTAGCCTGGGCAACATTAAACAAGGTTTTAAACCCAGGCTAATAAAAGGATATTTTCTGCTCATTAGAGTTTTGACCTTTCATTAAAACAGGCACCATTTGCCAGTGGCCCAATATGCAGTTATATAGAAACATTAAAAGGACAAAGTCTTACCTAAACTGTCTGGACTATCGATGGAGAAGCACATGAGGATAACATCGGTGTCAGGGTAGGAGAGGGGCCTCAGCCGGTCATAGTCCTCTTGACCTGCTGTGTCCCATAACGCAAGCTCCACCTAAGAAAGAAATGGGAAGGAAATACATTTTTCAATTCATGATTAAAAATAGGGAAGGAGATTAGGAGAATAACAAACCGCTTTGTAAAGCAACATGGAGAAGCTGGATTTGGAATAATTATTCAGTTCTCCTCCAGTTAGCATAGCACCCAGAAACGTAGTCAGAGCTGTGGAGGACTTCCCCATAACTCCTGTTACCGCTACTAGCATATATTTACAACCGCTACATGGCTCTGTAAAACTGTATTGTGTGGATTGCATTTAACCTGGTGGACAAATTCGGAAAAGCTTGTGGATGAGTTCAGACTATGGGGACTTATGTTTGGTAGCATTCTGAGCAACACACCCCATTTTATCATTGACTGCAGTCAGCGTCAATATTATCAGATAAGCCAACAGTCCATTGTTTAGGTTAGACCCAGTTAGCCAAAAGTGGGATTGTGCCAAATCTGAGAAGATTAAAACCCAGACCGTGGCAAAGCGGGATGGAGCTAAGCTAGCCTACTGTAGATCTGGTTAGTGGTGCTGGCATTGTATTACCGGCGAGTGTCTCTGTGAAGCTCCCCTCACAGAGACAAATTGCAGTGTCTCTGCAATTTGTTTTATACACTACAATGTGCCATTATCAAAATAGCACACAAAACAATCTTCCTACTTGTGCTAGTTGGCCTCACTGAAACTGCCAACACGAAGGAGGACTGTGAGAAACATTTAGAATCAGAAGATTGGCTAATGTTCAGAGAGAGGACGGGATTTGAGAAAAAGGACAAAAGGATGCATAAATGGCTTCTGCCGTGAAGCGAGCTGACCTGAATTTCTGCAGCATAGTACAAAAAACAGGAACAGGAAGTTGAGGTACTGCTCATGATGAGGGGGTTGGGAGGGAGAGGGGTAGAGTCTATCCTTGTGCAGGAAACTAGTGACATGCCATTTCCTGTTGTTGGCTTGGGACCTGTGGTTCCTAATAAGCATAATTTGGCTTTTCCACAACACAATATTGACCACTCAATTTCCTCCATCCATCCACTTATTCCATCCGTCCTTCAAATTAAATGCTTCCTGTTTTTTCTCTCCATGTGTTTAAGGTCTGGGGATTCCCAGATATTTATTTTGTCTGTGGGTGTTTTGACAAAGACAGGGGGATAGGAAAAGGAAAAAGTTCCTGTTTGCTATTGTTGTCTTTTGTTATAGCCAAAATGTTCCCTCCTCCTATGTCATTCCTTATTTGAATGTGATGGAACAACATTACTATTGTATGTTGCCCATTGTTAGGAGAAGCAGTCATTACACTCAATTGTAAGGGAAAAGTAAACAAGTACCATTTGGTCTGAATAAATGCTTGTCAGAGGCACAACCCGGGAATAAACAGAACCAGGCATGGAATTACCTGTTTGCAGTCCACCTCGATGTCTGCAATGTAGTTCTCAAACACTGTCGGGACGTAGACCTCGGGGAACTGGTCCTTACTGAAGACGATGAGCAGACAGGTCTTACCACACGCTCCGTCCCCCACTATCACCAACTTCTTCCTGATGGCTGCCATCTGAAAGTAAATAAAAACAAACATGAATAAAACGCTTGCATTTCTTGGTGCATCGCCTTTGTAAGGGATACATTTTATACCAACACCTAAGACTAATTAAAAGATAACCGCTCTAGAAAACGTTTGATTCAAATTATTTCCTGCTTTAAATATATATATATATTTTTAATATTATATTGTTACATTATTATAGATAAGAGAAGAGAGTGCAGAAGAAGAGCGTGCAGAAAAACATGGTCCAGGTGCAGACAGAGCCATGCCGCCCCCGGGCTGTGAGTGAGTCTGGAGAAATGTGGATTCACTACAGGCAGGTGCAATATGTGTGCACGTCCCTGCCCACGTATGCAAGACATCTCAAAAGGAAACACAAAAATACCTCATCCTGAGTTGGTAGAACTGTCCCCTGTGCCCACATTTGTTTTATCACAGAGAAGTCTGTTGTTGCATCACTAATTCGCTATAGACCTCCTTCACAGTCACACAACATGTTGTGTTTTAAGTGTGTATTGTATCCTTGAATCCCATACTTCTGTCATACTTCAAGCAAATACAATTCTAGGATAAGTATTCCATTTCTCAAATATAACACAATCTCAAGCTAGTGTCAAATGTACTTCACAAGCACACACACCACATCTAAATCAAACCAGGTTGGTTTCATGGTTTCTGGAGAGAGCCACTTGTTCACTGCGATAGCATTGGACAAACAGCCACAATATATAAAACACACACAGCCCTTTAAAGCCTAGAAGAACGACAACTGGTTGGTCGTTCTTCTGTTTCAATGTTAAAGCCCAGGGCACCGTCTTAAATTACAGACATCACCACTGTATCCCATTTTATACGATGGAACAAAAAAACATTCTGAAGCATTGAAAGAGTTTATTCTCCCAGGGGATGGAAACAATGCACTGCAATTTATGTCGCACACACACACACACACACACACACACACACACACACACACACACACACACACACACACACACACACACACAC
>JAOPUA010000001.1:5037867-5052200 GCA_027122455.1 Trisopterus luscus | reverse complement strand
GAGAGAGAGAGAGAGAGAGAGAGAGAGAGAGAGAGAGAGAGAGAGAGAGAGAGAGAGAGAGAGAGAGAGAGAGATAGTCAGAGACAGAAAACACAGTGTTTCAGATTTGCAGATAAAACAGACTCAAGAGGCTTTTTCTTTCACTCAAAGCAAATATCCATCCTACAAAAGGCATTGATCTGTAATTTCCCATAGATGGCATTAGTGTAAACAGGCCATATCTGCCATGTTGTGAGAGCAGTCTTTGATAAGGCTTAGCCCACCCTTCCCTGAAAGGAACCACTTGGACACAATGTGTGAATGTTTTGTAGTGTGAATGTAATGCCCACATTCACACACACACAAACACAGGGAGATCCGCTATTTGGTATGCATGCGATGGCTCCTTTTGAACTCAAACCAAATGATAAAATATTTATTCTGATGTTTACAGCAGTTTTCATCAGCCTGGGAACGTTCTTGTTGGGAGGTTGATGCTGTTTAGCTGTTTAAATGACTCAATGTTGAATTGACTATCAGGAGGAAGATTTGTTTGCAGGTTAAATATGTTTAGCATCTCGCTCACCGCAGAACCAGGAACAGTATTCAATGTTGTTGAAGGGGTATCATCACATCACTGAATGTTCTGGAAATGTAGCTGTTCTTTTATCTTATTTCTTGGTAGACATTGCATAACAACATCATAGGCCTACTGCCTTTATAGGCTTGAATTGGTAATATAACTTTGTAATAACAGAGAATCAAATAGCAGACATGCAAACAACATGGCCTTACGTAACATGATTCCACTTTCAATTATATTTACATTAATTCAATCTTATCCTTCATTACATATGTCTTTATATTACACGTGCAAAGTTATTTGCATTATTAATTGTTAGAGCAAGAGCTAAAGAGCAAATTTGTTTCAGATATATTTATTAGTGGAAACATTTCCGTCACTTTATAAATGTAGCCTAACTAGTCTTTTAACAATCGTTTTTTAATATATATATAGATATATATATATATAGATATATACAGATATAATGCCACAAGGTGTCACAGTTGCACAATGTGGAACTCAACTAATAACCAATTTCTCCACTATATGGCAGTAGACGTCTAAAATATATCTGCCGCGAAGAAGAGTATACCCCGCCCTGGTTCGAAACTGAAACTAGAGGCATATTATTTCTCCCTGGATCAACCACATCGGTAAGAGCAGCGCTTAAAAAAAATCCTGAACTAAAACGCAATTCAACTTAATTTGAATGAAGATGAGGCACATAGTTAGTCTCCACTTGCTCTGGAATGAATAATTAGGAATGAATGCTACGTGCTTTATTAAAGTAGCCACCCATTTTAGAGCGCATCTTATGACCCATGTTGTTCTGCCCTCTGATTTATTTGAGTAAGCTAAAACTATAACTATATTGATAAAGGATATCAATATAGCAATATACATAGAGACTCACAATCATTTTACATTGAAGTCATAATTTAGGCCTACTTTGTTTGCAATATGCGTGGCGCACAGAGTTCTGGTCTCTTTTTTTTTCTCACGCACTCGAAAGCAATGGCTGTATTTTGTTATTCAATAGTATCTTACCTTTGTTAAGATGTATAAGTTAACTGGATTTGTTTCATATTAACTGGGTTCGTTCGACGAAGATGCAGGTGCTTCGATTCGACGCTAGTGATGTGCGACGGGGAAACTATTCGGTTTTTTCAAATATATATATTTTTTGAATGGTTTGAACTGTTTACCAATGTGAACGTGTAATGTTTATTGATTAGTAATTATTGGTCATTTGTAATCTATTCTGTATTATGCCATATATCCCCTTGTATTGAATTCAGTCAGGCCCGAATGAGAGCATGAATCACTTTCATGAAAAACCGGAAGAGCCAGAAACTCTAGAAAGCCAGCTCTCTATTTACATTTTAACACTTAAAGGGTTTGCACCAACATGGATTAACTCTTAAACTGGATTAAATCAAGGTTTAACTGTTAACCGTGTTGCACCAAACTTTAAACCTGGTTTAAACTGTTTATATTTAACCCTTTGGTAATCTCAGTTTAAACTCCATTTAAACTGAGATTAAATTTAAATCTGTTGCACCAGCAATTTGAAACCTAGTTTAAACCTGGTTTAACAGTTAGGGAGGGGGGAAATCTGTTGCGGGATCATATCAATGATTTTCTTTGACAGAGGGTCCGTAATCATTGGTGGTGGTCCTCCGCCAGTTTTAAACATCCCCCTCCTCTCTTCTGCCGCATCCTTTTTGCCTTTGCCTCGAAGTTTTTCCAGCAGGCTTTCAGTTGCGACTTGTCCCTCGTCTCCTTAATGCCAGTTGAGCCATGAAGCGCTCCGTTAACATGACCCAGGTCTCCTCCTTTTTGTACGGCTTAACGCTCAGTCCTCTTATCCTCAATTATAACCCCAAACTCCATCAATTCTGACAGCAAAATCTTTTCATATGTTGAAAAGTTCGATCCTCTTTGACGTGCCATCTCTAAATAAATTTAACAAGTGTTTTAGTGTCAACTGTAACAGTAAAGGTTTAATTTGCGGATTATATTGTGTAATTTTTTCACATTTCGCCGGAATCCATCATGGCAGACTCTGAACACAAACTAATCCTATTTGAATCCTTGTACTAGGTTAACTAATCCAGAGTTAAAACTAAGATGTGCAACGCATCTCTGATTAATTATAAACCAACCAATTATACACCATAAACCTAAATTTACTAACCCTAGATTAACCCTAAACCAGGATAAATTTAATCCATGTTGGTGCAACCCAGCCTAAAAGGGGTAGTTTGGGATTTTGAACATCGGACCTCATTTCCAAGTGAGCCAGTGTGTTATTTATCTGTGTTGATAGAATAACATTAGAAATAAAACTATCCTCGCAATGATCACATTACATTTTGGGGGATTACTTTCTGTTAAAGGTAAACAGAGAAGCACACTCCAGGTAATAAAATCAGTCCGCCGCTGCCGTAGCCTGCTTCCAACTACAGGGATTATAAACTAAATGCAATGCGATGCAAAGGTAAATTATTTCTAACATTATTCGATCAACAGACATTTACATAGATATAATTGGTTTGCCTCAGGTGTACTGTGGAGTGGGTAAACCAGTTTTTATTGGCAGGCTAGCAGATCCCCTCGACTTGCCTAGCACAAGCGATTTCTGCAACTGGAAAGACTGAATGAAAAGTGTTAAAAATGGTCTCCAATGATAAATAACACACTGGCTCACTTGGAAATGAGGTTCGATGTCCAAAATCCCAAACTACCCCTTTAAGAGCTGAACCTCGAGGCTCCGTTTTGCTATGATGTGTTTCAGGAATATCTCTGTAAAGACGGACTCATTGCGAAAATGCATCTAGCTGTAGAAACGCTGTAGTACATATTCAAGCCACTGAGTAGCACTGGTTCTTCAGTATTTGTCATTGTAGTTTGTTAGTTTTGCTCGTGAATTCAAGTTTGGCTGGCTGGTCAACTGTTAATACGTTAGTGTACATAACGTAAGTCAGCAAGAGCAGTACATATGCTATTACGCCTACAAAACACAAGCCAATGTGATGGGACTGTGGATGGTCATTTGGATGGACCTATTCTAAATCAGTCTGTTGCATTCTTGATCAATTACCAAGTTTGCACTACCCCAAAAAATTCCACTGTAGACGAAGTTATTAGATCCGGAAATACACACAAACTAATCATTTAACGTTAGCTGTGGCATGCACTGGCATACTACAGAAATATAGCATGACGTGTTTTAAATTGCTACCAACAAGGTAAAACATTTTACGTTCCTACATTTCAGATGCCAGTAACATACAGGCATGGATAAAGAAGCAGAGACAAACCATCAGCTCCTGAGGTGCTTGAAACCAGAGTTGATTGACATCCTGAGTGCTGATCCCGAATTAGTTCTGCAGCATGCATTCTCTCGCAAGCTTGTGACAAAAAATGGGTACGAGAAGGTCAGACCCCAACAGTTTTCAACGGAGAAGGTGACCACTCTACTGGATGTTATATACAATGGAGGGCCTCAGGCCTCCCACGGACTGATGAAACTGCTGAAGGAAGATACCTTTCAGGAGACCTTCCCAAGGCTGTCCATCCTGATGAACCCAGAAATTAACCACAATCTATCTACAGGTACAAATGTTTATACGTGTTGTTTCATGTATGCTGTCATACATTTGCACCCGTCGTTGAGTGTAATCCATTATTGTATGTATTTAATAGAAGCATCTAAGGGGACTGCTGTAGATTCAGCAGAACAGTCGAGATCTACAAATCAACCACACACGAGTGGTGGGTGATTGCACTCAATTCATGTCCTGTCAATATCAATACCCATATTTCCCACTGACTGTCTTCTTCCCCGTTTTCATGCACAGGCTCTGAAATAGTGACACAGAAACAGCTGCTGAAGGTGGCTGGTGCGATGTCACGTAACTGGAAGGAGGTTGGAATACTGGTGCTGGAAATTAACAGTGAGAAATTGGATGAGATTGAAGCTGAAAATAAGACCCAAAGGTTGCGAGCATTTTCCATGTTGCAAATCTGGCGTTCTCGTAAAAGGAAAAATGCCACAGCAGCAAAGCTGCATGACCTCCTCAGCCATGAGGATTTGAGCCTTGACAATGAGATCTTAGATTCTCTACTGGAGAGCAGCTAAGTGCAGCACTATGCCTGTTATTATGTTTCATGCACACCTTACTACCATTATGTCTTTGTAGATTAATTATGGCATTCACATGATTTGATTTGATCCAACATAAAAGATGCCTCCTTGTGTTAAATACGTAAAATACATCTTTGAAATGTATGGCAAAAACAGTAAAAGTACCACTCTTTGTTGTGATTGTATACAATGCAATTTTCTATACTACTTTCTTTTGAATCTTTTTTATTTTCATACAAAGCCTATATTTTGTATTGCTGTCATTTATCTTATGCTTGTTGTTGATACATAATGGTCCATGCAAATGGTAACATTGATATTTTGGGGGGAGCTTTAGGAGCTGAATAAAAATATGTATATTCTATTGTTTTCTACACTTGTGGATGGCCAAAACTGACTTTACAAATTACTCATTACTAATTATTAAAAAACTGCTCTAGACTTTTCTTAAACTGAAATTCATCTTTTATTATTCTTTCAATAACGTATGCCTGAAAAAGTCTTGGACATGAACAAGAGATATTTATGAATGCTACAGCTGGGAATGGTGGAAACATGTCAGAAGTCCCCATTTATTATTTTGGAGTCATCCAGCATATTGAACTGAAGCATATCTCACCTCTATTGACCAGTTATTATACATTTACCATTACGTTTTGGTAAATTGCCAAATCAACTTTAAATCAGCTGTACATCGCTGAACACTGTCTGCCAGTTCATGACTAGACAAATTCTACAAAGCCTAAAAATTTAAGAAAAAAAAAAAAAGAACACCAACATTTTGATCCAAAAAGAAAGGTAGTGTATTAAAAAACAAAACACGTAATAATAAAAGACAATAAAGATGCACTTAAATGTCCCAATGGAAATATGTTTTAGACACAGCATCTACTGTATTGGACCTTCCATTCCTCACAAGACCAATTCCAAAAGTGACTTTTTGTAATGAAAATGACCAATGTACCATTGTTTCATCTCATGAAGCAATGGTTCCTCAATATTGTCCCCAAAAACGAATATCCATCAAATGTTTGTCAGACGGAACCACCCCAATTACCAACCAATGGATAAACTGCACAGACGGGCTGCTGCTGCAGAACCGCCCCCCATCTATTCGGCCACACATTGACTGCATCTTAATTCACCTTCTAGACGTTAAACCCAGTCATACCCCTCACTCCTCCAAAGGGAGGGAGCAGTGGACGTCGTCCAGCATCGCTCCGTTAGATGTCTTCATATCGATGGAGAGTTTGGATGTCTGCCTCATGAGGTTACATTATGACGCAGGAGGGTCCTCCAGGTGTGTATTATACATCGTCAGCCTGCCATTTCCTGAAGAAATCTGAGGACTGATCTCACCAGACAGGCAGACCACGATGCTATTTAACCTGAAATGTACAGATGACGAAATATGTAGGGATGTGATGGATAAACAAATTATCACAATGTGAGACAGTTGTGTATGCAACGTTTAAGTCTTACCCGATGCCATGACGGAGTCAAACAGACCCTCTACTCAATCTGGTTTGAAATCAGCGACTTCACGGTGAGTTTCAACCTTCTCTCGCGATCCTTCGCATTTCTAAGCTGCTTTTCCAGTTCATCTATCCTCTTTTGAGCCTTGATGACTTTGGATTTTACTTGAATGTGGTCAAGTGCATAGTGATGATCCTGTAAAAATAGTACATTTTACAATACCTTTCCCTTCTTGTCGATGTGACGCTGCAACACAACACAATGTGGTTGTATATTGCAATATTTACCGGGATACACTTTACAGCGGTTGGTGGAGTGGTGCGTGTTGGAGCCACTACCGGAACAACACGCTCTTCAGCAGCTTTCATGGAGGTCCTGGTCGATCTGGCTTTATGAGGCACCTTGGATGAATAAAAAAGGAGAATAATCAAATGCGCAAAACCTTTTCAGATAAACAAGACATAGCCAACCAGTCCCACATCAGGTAATTTCCCATTCCAGGTTTATTCTGAAACAGACTGTGGCTCCTTGATGCAGCCTTAATAATGCATATTTTCAGAAAGATGACGCAGCAGTTTTAAGTATGAAACACATACACACTTTTTTCAGATGTTCTGGGGTGGATGTAAATATCGAAGGACTGACACAATCCTTCAAACGAATAGTTTGCCCAGTTCGGTCAAAATCAGCTGTAGTGAAGTGGCTGCTGCAGAGTACTGTTGTGTTGTTAGGTTGGAAGTCCTTGCGCCTCATGGTTTTAGCCCAGGCCTTTCTTCTGACTGGATCCTTGGGAAACCTGTGATAAATAGTTGCATGCATCCATTATGGCTGAATGAGTAGTCAAATTGGTAACTGTGTAATTTAGTTTGTAAGTTTGTACAAAAGGCCTTCTTTTAATTGATTCAGATGTATTGGTGCAGTAGTAGGATGCAAAAACTTTTTTTTTTAAGTACACAAACCAAAATTACCACTTACTTGTGAAATGTTATACCACGACCCTTGCTTGTGTCATTCCTGCGGTTGGAGCACCCAAATGCTGCACATGTTTGTGGCATTTGTTTTTTTGGTTTGTTTACCAACTTTAAGTTCCAAACAGGCACCTAAGCAGCAGACGGTTACCGCCTCAAGATGGCGACTACGCAAGCGTATCAGTTACTGATTTTACGTTTTCTCTTGTAATGGTCGCCAACCTCGATACAATAATGGCATTGCTAAACGTTACGATAGATTTGGAAATGTAGCAAGTTACGTTATTCCTTACAACCGGTTGTTCCTCTTAAATGCAGGCCTGCCATCGCAATTAAGTGGACGTCTTCTTGATGCTCCACGGGACCGAGGGAAGCTTATTACCTCACAACAATGGCCGCCGAATCGAGTCACTCCGGCTACGTCACATGACCACAAACCTGACCAATCGTGTCTTCCCTGCGGGAGCACTTCCGGTAGCGTTTCCTGTCAGTGTTTGTAAACTGAGGAAAAATTGGAAGTGCGACAAGATAAATTGATCTCAGAAACTCTTAAGATCCAAAGGTAAGCGGGATTTACTTGCGGTGTTGTGTACACGATACATTTTGCATCTCATTGTGGTCCGAGTTCGGTTCAATTCTAGCCCGTATCCGTCCTGAGAGTACTGTTATTCGTAGTCGGCGCTCAAACTGCACGCCCTGCCTCGCTGTTGTGTTGTCTGGCGGGGGCTGGGGGGATGGGGGGCTGTGGGGGGTTGGGGGTTCGCAGGCTCAGAGTTGTGGCACAGCTTTAGCTTAGCAAGCTAGCTAGCCTTTTCAATCTGGTCAACATTTTCCCCCCAGTATTAACCCTCATCCTACGCTGTTGGTCACTTTGTTTGGCGTGGAAGTCGAACACATAAACGAGTCCCGATGGTTTTCTGCTGATGGTTGATTACTCGTCTGGTCGCTGTGTTAATGCTGAATTACGGCGATATAAAATAGATACGTCGCGGTTGAAAATTATGAACGAATTTGACCCCCCTGGTCGCATGTTCAATGCACCACGTCCTGAAGATTAATTTACTAGAAATAGAGTCGAGAACCCTAACGTGAACGTTACCAATAACATTGTACAATTACGACACTTGGAAGCCAGACATATTTCACCTCCCATTTCACAACTGTTTGAAAATAGTTTCAAACATTTGCAGCTTGAACGATACGTTTAAGCATCACAAAACGATGGGGCCCATTAAGTATCCTACTGTAAACCTAGAAATGATTAACCCATTGAAAACACAGAGCCATGCGCTAAAGGTAAATAGCCCGCAGCTCGCATCTCAATGCCCTCATGTCTGCTTGTTACGATTGGGAAGACGAACAGGGTAAAATAGACAAATCAAGGCTGATTACTTGCATTAGTAAACAATAAACTTATATTTGAAGCCAAGTTTGATGGTTAAATACATTTATTAAATTGATTTGTCTTGCATTTAATTGACATTGCTTTGGTGAAAAAAAGACAATGCATATACGCAAGGTCTTTTTTTTTATGTGATTGAAGTTATTTGAGATATTGCCTAAAATATTAATTGTCTTGGGCTGAAGTTATTTATGCTTCACTTCAAAACAGAAGCGCACACAAAAATACTTTGTCTAAGTGCTTTCTGTGTGTTATTGTTTATACTGGGCTGGTGTGATTGCTTGTCTCAGGAGTTGAGTGTGTTGCACATCACTTTGTATCATCTGTATGTCTGCTCTTAACATCAGTTTTCATCTTTATGTTGTGATTTATTTTCCCATCCTTCTTGAGCGACACTTGGCATGCACCAAACCATTGGGGCCCTTTTAACGCCTGTCTAAACACTACACTAAATGAGTCTTAATTTTGCTCATATCCAAATCAGTCTATTGATTTAATCTCAATTGATTGGCCTGGCATTCCAGGTCCTGATTGGACCAAACGTGTAAATTCATAGCCTTCCTTTTTGTCGTACCTCTACTTGCAGGCTTGTGCCCCTGATGATTTTGGTGGGTGCGGTGTCTTCCGTCTCCCCTCACCCTGAGTGACGTCCTCTCTGTCCCCCCTATCCCTTATTCCCCATACACATTCAAACTGCCAAGATGACACATCATTCCAATACTTCCGTTCGAGATCATATGAAATGGGTCAGTGTAAGAAAGCCTCATAATAGCACATCGTTTTTGTCTGTTTTTCTACTTCTGTGACATCTGCATATTCACACATTCCCCTAGCCTACCTTATTCATGGTTATTCTGCTCTCCGTAATGATAACCTAGTCCTCACTTTGCGCTGCTAGGCTGGACTTCTGGGCTGTGAGGCAGTGCTGTCCAGCATGGCACTGATGCAGGCCAACGGCATTCCAGGTCAGAAGAAGATGATGTCACAGCTAGGCCAGGGCCAGAGGGACAACCCCGAGAGTCACCATTCCCATCACAGCCACGGGCATCAGCCTCACCACCACGGCCACCAGCTACATCACAGTCACATGGGCCATCCCTCCAATGGAAGCTGCCCGCCACTGGTGAGAGAAACTTCAAAGAACAATCTCGTTGTTTAACATTCATACACAAAGCTGGCCTCTAGACATTATAATATTTTGCATTACTGAACAACATAAACATAATCTGGATTAATCCCAAGGGAAAATAGGCGTGTGTGTGCATAAATATATAGCAATAGCTCTTGTTTACGAAGAAGTAAAGGCCATGTTAATTTGCATGAGTGTGAATATCTAAATTAAATAAAATATCCTCATTTCAAATTCACTGTTCATGATCATAAATCAAATCCATATTATCTATTGTTTCCTCAAAGTTGATCAGAAAGGATGGTGATTATCACGCATCAAGAATGATGGATGAAAAGAGCATCCAGGCTAACCAGAATATGCAGCCCAAGAAAAAGCATAAAAAATCTGGGATCCCCAACAAAATGAAAGAGAAGATGGAGGTAAGGACCCCTACTGTGACTCACTTTAGGGCTTTGATCGGTGTGCTGGCGTAGGCTTAGATCCCTAATGAACCTGTTTTCCTTTGGTAGCCCATTATGCCGCCAATGGTCATGGAGGACGACTCACTGAAGGTGCAGAAGAACTTCATCTGTGACCACTGCTACGGGGCGTACCGGAGCAGCTACCACCTCAAGAGGCACATGCTCACACACACAGGTGAGCCCCCTCTGCTGCACTCCGCTGATGGCTGTACAGTCCTTTACCGCTGGGCTCAAATGTTCTTTATGAATCCAAGATGGGATATGTACACGTAATGGGAATATATACATTTTTATTAATAGTTAAAAGTGTAACTGTAATGCATAGCTATACACGGTGAATATGATCAATGATGTGAAAAATCACTTAAGTAAAAGAAAACTAAGTAAAAGAGTTTGAGAAAGCCAAAGTGCCAATTGCTAAAGTAGTGGTTTGAATTCACAAAAGAAACCGTTTCTCTTTTCTCTGTTCCCAGGGGAGAAGCCGTATGCATGCGACTCGTGTGAGATGCGATTCATCCAGCGCTACCACCTGGACAGACATAAGCGTGTGCACAGCGGAGAGAAACCATACCAGTGTGACCGGTGCCATCAGGTGAGAGGGACAGCTCGTCCTGCCGCTGCACACCGAAGAAAACCAGACACCTATGCACATATACAAAATTGTAGTCTGTGGCTCACCACCTCAAGTCAAATTATTGATTTAAAATCATGTTGACTACAGCCAATCAGAACGATACAGTAAGATGTAACAGGAGTGTAATTTATGGCACTCCGATTCTGGTTCGGGAGGTTAGGTCTCTGCACACAATCTCTTGACACAAGTTTACATGTAGGTGTTGTTCAATGGCAAGAATAAAGAAAAACAAATTCTATCAATTCTAACTATGGATGTTGTTCAGACTGAAAACACAACTGGTTAACTGCTTTTAAACCCTGCGATGGCTGACGGCGGCCTCTCTGTCTCTTTGACTCTCTGCCTCTCTGTCTGTCCGTCTGTGTCCAGAACTTCTCGCGGACAGACCGGCTCCTAAGGCACCGGCGCCTGTGCACGGCGGGCGGCGTTAGCAAGGAGGAGATCCAGGCGTGCTGTGACAGCCGAGCGTCCGCCTACCCCCAGGACCCACCCAGCCACACGGCCACCTGGAGCCCCCTACAGCCCTCCAACAACCGCCTGACTGTCTGATCCCTGCCCCCCGCTGACGGGAGGAGGGGAACAGAGAGGATGGAGAGACCAGCCCTGTGGATGGTAGTGTAGCGATCCACCGCTCAGCAACACCAGACCATGGAGCTAGGTGGTGCTGCAGTCTCACGGTGGTTTGGCCCAGGGCGACCGAACCGGCCTGGACTGCTCTCGCCAGCGTATGCTAAGCGCTGGGTGTACATTGTTCTCAACTTGTCTTTTTTAGTTTTTATTTTTGTGGGGGGAGGGGGGGTGGGGGGGATACCTACTCTCATGGTATATGACTAATACAGGGTCAGTCGGTCTTGGTTAACGTCACTATGGCAATAATCAAACAACGCACACAGAGTAAGGCCTGTGCCAGGATGCAAGGGAAGACTATATTTTACTACATGTGCTGAGATCTTTTTTTTTTCTTCCTTTTAGTTCCATTTTATCTTTTTGTTCCTGTTTTAGTGGTACCACCACCAGGTAGAACCTATCAGACACACTACTGAACTCGGTGCATCGCCACATGTGCCAGACACCCGAGACAAGACTTTGTTTATAAAGGTGGTGTTGGACAGTCTTTTCCTCCTGCTAATTGTGATTCACTTACCTCCCTGATAGTTAGAGCTGCTTGGATGAATTGTGTCCTTAACTGTACTGCCTTTGGGCAGTAGTAATCATATCTAACCAGTAGACTTCTTTCCTCTTGCAGCAAAAAGGGTTAACTTTTCAGTTTCTGCAAGAGGGGGGTTTGTGTTCTAGAATCAAGCGGACTATGTTACATCCAGTTTGAATATAAACCTTAAGTTAAATCAGTCTTTCATCACGGATACAAGTCTTGTATTCAACTCACTATAACTTCACTCTTACTATGCAGGCTTGCCTTTGACCTAGCAGAGAAAATGCTATTAAAAATGAATTACCAGTGTAACCCCATTGGAGCTCCAAAAAAAAGTGCCACAGTTTACTAGATGATGGTGTAATATTAGTTCATAATAATATCCATATTAACCATTTGGACTTATTGGACTTGGTTAACCAACTTTGGCATAATATTAATATTCTCAAATTTCTCGCCAGCATTTTCTGTACCGACGATGAATGATATAACTTCACGGAGCACAGTTCACAAGAAAACTTCTGTTTGGAGTTTTAGTAAACAATTTACTGAAACAAGTATGATTATCTACATCTAAAGATGTCCAGCAAAAGTCCTAACGTGTATATGATTCTGTTTTTGTTCAGCAAGGAGACTTGTGTAATAACATTGAAACCCCCTAGAAGCATCTCATTTGTACGTGGTCCCTGTTTGAATCGTTTCATTGCTACGATGTGCTGTCAGAGGTTCTCTCCGCGCAGAGGACTCGGCCCTCCCTGTTTCAACACGAAGAGCTGGGTCAACATGTTAGTGATTTATCTGAGATACAGAGAACTTGATTCCCATAGCAGGGCCTGTTGAATGGTATCCGACTTGTCTAGATGTTTTCAAACACCAAAAAAATATTATAGACAGATGGAAAATATATTTTCATTGAGATAGACCGGCCATCCAAATCTCTGGGTTTTTATTGTATTGTATTTTTTTTCCCACACATGATTTATTTAAAGAAACTTCCAATATCCTTGTGTCTTATCTGTTTGGACTGTGAGCCAAAAGGTTTATAGACTGGCATGTTCTGTGGTGTACTGCAGCCTCTTCAGTGAAGACGAGTAGATCATGAGTGCATCACCTTCTCTATCGACTCAACGCCATGTGCCAATCTTTTCAGCGCCACGACGACAACAGATCTGTACAAACTGGATTATACAGACGCTCAAAATATGGTGGTCAAAACATGACAACAGTTAACAGTTAGCAGTTAACAGTTAATAGAACTACAGACATTTTTTATGGTAGGTAGTTTCATTGCCTTTGTGCTATTAGATGATGTGAAACTTTAAGGCAAAGTTATTTCTTTTTTACTGCGTATGAAGTTAATATATATTATAAATTGTAATAGGAGCTGCCACTAGCCCCCCACCAATACCCTTTTTAGTGTAGTCATGGTTCATGTTTATTTTCTTTTTTTATTTGATTCCCTTAAATAACATAATTTCAAGGATTTTGTAAAGACTAGCGGGGGGAAGGAAAAACATTTTTTCTAAAATAAATGTTATTTGTCATCTTTGTCATTTCACATTTCAGCTATAATCCATTTTGAACATAGAAAGACAAAATGTAAATCAGGGCCTCAAACTTGAATAAATGTGTACATTTTAATCACCCTGTGTACATTTTAAGCACCCTGTTCCCCAACTATTACGAACCTTTTTTCTTTGGTGGCTTGTAATGTTCCAATTAAAACTTGTATCAGTACAATATTTACATCGGAACTTGTAAAGCTCCTGTTGCCCTGTGAGTCTGGTAAACTGCCTTTCTGGCAGAAAAGTAAACCGATACCGAGAAGCCGGTTATGTGGCTGATATTGTAATTTGCTCGTTGTTCCACCAGATGGCCCTCCAGAACATGTCTCCGTCATCAGTGATCACAAGAGCATGTTTGATTTGATTTCATTAACTTTAAATTGTTAAAATACATTACCAATAAGGTTACAGGTTATATAGTTGTATTATATATTGGGTTTTTTTTGTGTCTTACCGTAGCTCTTATACATCTTACCACAAGGTGGAGGTATGGCTGCTGGCTTCAACTCTTTAGTTGACAACCGATACTTTTTTCTCTGTTAACGGATTTGAACCGCAAATAAAACCAACTGTAGCAATTGCTAAGGTAAAGGAATGCCATATACTTCCAGTACAGTACTTACCACCACGAAACAATCTTTATTCTACAACTAGTAGTACTAGCCTTATATGCGTGGTGAGTGTCTGGGCTCTTACAGCCGTGGGCTTTATGCTGATAGTGGCTGTGGTGTGATATCCTCCCACACACAAACACACACACACACACAAAGCAGTGTAAAGTGCTATTCAAATGAAAGAAATGAAAGAAAGGATTAATTGATAACCTTTTCACATTTACACCTTGCTGA
>JAOPUA010000001.1:5009013-5024195 GCA_027122455.1 Trisopterus luscus | reverse complement strand
GTGTGTGTGTGTGTGTGTGTGTGTGTGTGTGTGTGTGTGTGTGTGTGTGTGTGTGTGTGTGTGTGTGTGTGTAGGGTGGCGTGATAGCACATTTACACCTTCCCGAAATGCATTTGATACAAGATAATATGATACAACATTATACAGGATGGACCATGAAGTTAGCACAAAAGAAGAGAAGCGAAGATGCAGTTCTATGTGTGGCGGTGGAGCTCTCACCCTCAGGGCCACACGGTGGACAACTTGCTGCGGGTCGCTCTCCAAGATCACCCTGTGGGCCGCAACCAGAGGACACATGCTAGTTTAGGAGTTAGCTCCTATAGGAGGGATGGAATTAGGTTGTCTAACACAGCTAACTCGTGTGAGGCCCATTATATTAATTAATACATATATGAAAGGCTTTCACTTACCCCCCATCCACAATTTCATCCACAGCCAGGAAAAGTCCCTCCATATTCTCCAACAATGCTCTCCTCTCAACATTCTTCCTGCAATTTGTGAAAAAAAGGGTTCACACCATGACAAAGGTTTTAAACAATTGAAAAAAAAAAGTAAGCATTGGGGGAGCACCATAGTAAACATCAAAGGATAAATGATCATTTGGGCTTGAAGGGACTAGTGCAGACAACGATATTTGAGATTGGTCAGGTACTGAGCGGGAGCGCTGTGGCCGTAATCCCGCCGTAATAAATACAGGCTGCCACTGACGGGCTCACATTACATTATAGTAGAGCTGCTCCCTAATAGTCCACCAGCTGTTAGTCCATGAGAAGAGTCTCAGTCCACCAAGTTTTCATTGCTTGGTTAGTCGCAAAAGCAAAATATAATAATAATAATAATAATAAATGTATTTAACTCCATCAAGTCATATTAATCAAATCAAACAAATGATGAAGCTGAAGCTGCTGAGAGAGAGGATGGTGACAGCAGTACAGAGGAGAGTGAGAACCAAAGAAGAGACGGGAGAAGCAGCAGGAGAGATCCATGCTGATGGCTGCTGATGAAGGAGCAGACAGAAGGCTCCATTTTAGAAATACATTTACAAAATGTTCATATATGAACTGAATATATGTAACATTCAGAACCAATACCTCTCTGCCGTTAACAGGCCGCTCGCTTTGTGCGTGCGCTTGTTAATTTTTACAATTACAATTATATCATAAACATGACACGACTAGTCGACAAATGGCTTGTACTAACGACTACTAGTCGACTAGCATAATCTTTGGTTGGGGGCAGCCCTACATTATATCATTATGGAAAGGATCCCTACAGCGTAATAACACTATTTTGTTTTATTTCTGTGTCCAACCATATCTCACACAATGAGAAGTCTGGCGATAGTTAGCGAGAGTTATAGGAAGAGAACACTAGAGACGGGACTGAGAGCTGGAGGCAGTAGTGTTTCTGGTGTAGGGAAGTGTAGTTCATGGTTATTGAGATTGAGACTGTAATGACAATAAGGAAATATCCTGCAACCATGAGATTTCCGAGCGAGACTTCTACTTGTGTCAGAGTTGGTTGTACACAAAAACAAACAGACCGGATCAAGCGAAAGGTTAAGAAACAAGTTTGATTTCTCTGAAGGGATCCTTTCAATAATGACTTTTAGAGAAGGGGGCACAATTACCCCAAAGGATTACATTGAAGACCAAGCCCGTTCTCACTCACTGGTGGACCGATCTAATAAGGTGTTGTCTGCATGAGTCCCTTACAAACCAAAGTCATTAGTTGAGAGTGTCCAGGTTGAAAAATCCCAAAGTTCTCCTTTAAGACAACTCACCTCAACATCTGGCTGAGGGAATCAAACAGGCAGTTTAACACTGCCATCAGCATTAGCTGGAGAGAAAACAAATAATGAGAATAAGAAATCATTCACATCCAGATGCTATCACTCCAATATAACATTATCATGCATGCACTGATTTATCGGTCATATATCATTATCGGCTGATATTCGCCTTGTTGTCATTGCCATCCATCTATAATCTGCAAATAAGATGCCATTCGCAGATGGAACAGTTATCCACTGTGTTAAATTCATATTGAAACGGTTAATTTTAAGAAAATTATCTTTGTCATGTGAAAGAAGGTTATACAATATTTGATGTTGATAGATAATATCCCTTATTTATTTAACACAATGATGGAATATCCCCATGTACATCAGCACATTGCTTAAACGGCTTAAGAATCTTAAGAACGGCGAAAGAAAACAATGTTTCCAAAAACATAGGTCTACTGTTCAGCTATCGTATGTGTGGACATGCAGAGCTGAACCTCTTACCTCGTTTTCATGCGAGCTGCCAATCACATAGAAGAAGAGGTCTATGTTGCTCTTGTAAACAACTGTGAGACCCTCCAGTAATGCAATTTCACCTTAAAGAAGGGAAGTAGATAACAAACAAAACATAATTAGTAATGAAGCAGCTGTGTGGGTGGAAATATGGGTCTGAATATTATGCTTCACTCTTACTGTCAGTCCGGTGCGTTTTGTTGAAAATATTCTTTTCAAATGCTTTCTGCTCCTTCACGGTGGGATATGTGTCATCATAATACTGTAATTAGAACACATAACGATACAGGTTATAAAAAAATATACTATAGTGCCTTGCAAAATAGTGCATAACGAGTGAATAGAGAAACACTATTGTTCCAAAGTTTTCTTTCCAAAAGCCTACCTTGGCATACAACCGGTCTCCATCGTTGTCCAGGATGAGGACAGCCTTGACAGTGTACAGGGATGGCTCCTGTGGGTGGACAGCATCTTTATGAATGGCTTCATATTAATCCATACAAAAGTGAAGCGAAAGCCAACAGGCAACGTTTGCTGTTGCTTTGTTCTTTATATAAAACAATGTTTAAAACATTTTTTCTTACTCATCTTTATTTAGTTTATATTGTATCGTTGCGGCTATGTGGCTGTTGAGGAAACAAGCCCAATAATTTTACTCTTGTCTACAATTAGATTTATTAATACAATTAATTGTAATAAAAATAAATTAGGATTGTATTGTAATGTGACTCCTATTACAATGGGACATTGCATTGTTTTAAATAACTCCCATACACCTACATGTCAACCAGTTGACAACATTAAACTCGTCAGAACCAGTGCCACCAGTGCCATACATACACAACTACCAAGGGAGTGAATTAACCCGCAGAAGAAGCAGGTACTTTGACCTGTCATCACTACGATAAGAATAATAGATTAAACAGTGAGGTTAGGAAGGTACTAAGCTAGCTAGGTTAGCCCCCATACTGTAGCTTTAAACGTCCGATACCGCGTACCCCACAGTTTGGGAATCCTCATCCGTGTATGAAACACGCACGTTCAAAATCATATCATATGTACCCGTATAAAATGCAACTATTGTATTTACCAGGATGAGAGAATCCATGATAATCCGAGTCAGCAAACAGCTGGGAGCTAGAAGGCTAACTATCAGTGCTTGATACGTGTTCCAAACGGAGGTATACTATTGGTCGGCTCGTCCGGGAAGCAGAATTGGGATGACACATTATTATACACGTTTTAGCGTTATCCCGGTCAACCATAACGCCATTTCCTGTCTTTAACTTCCTTATGATCTGTTGTACGCCAGTCAACAGTCCCCGACCCAAGAATAATTAGAACATGTCAACAAGAAAAACAGATGCAAGAAAAAAAAATGTTATTCATCCGAAACATGTAAGGGAAACGAATATCCCTCTATAAGAGGTCCCGCCCTCTCTCTCTCTAGGCTTTCGCCACTCCACTCATTTGTAACCGGAAGTCCCGCCTCTCACCCATAACGCTCATGTGGCGCATCCCTTCCCACGCGTTCCGCCGTTATAGGCGAACGCTTGCGAACAAGGTCCCGCCTCCACAGCTCTGCAGTTTATGGTTCAAATACAATACCGAGTATACGTTTTTATTCCAAGATGAAGGTAGCTATGTAGTTATTATGTAATCTCACTCACTAGTCACCAGTGAGAGAAGATGAAGAGAAAGAAGAAGCCATGAAAGAAGAAGAGAAAATGCTGTGAACAACATCGGAGTTGAAGTTTTTGTTGCAAAGTAATTACATAAAACAAGTTTAAAAAGCGTGTATGTCTACATAATAACTTTTTTCATTTCATAATGAGTTTCAGACATATTAGGTTGGTTGATGCCAACAGTGGATGCAGAGCAGTGGCCATTAGACTTAATAACCTGTCCTGCATGTTCTCATATACAAATATGCAAAGTGATTATCAATGTAATACTTAATTATGCAATCAATTGCAATTCCTCAAAGAATTTCATATTCACATGAATAACCTTTTGTGCTCCATTTCAATTTAAGCACATGAAATCATATTTATCCCATTTATTCCCCCATTCAAACATCGATATGACCCTAGTCTGTGTTTGTACAAACAGTATGTATGTATATAGCTCACATTGCAACAGCATGAACTGCACAAACCACAGCAGTTAGAGGCTCTCTTCATTAGATCCTCCATTGGCTTTATCAGCACCCAGCAAGACTTCCTCCACCAAACATCCTCCTTTCGCGCTGCCATCCTCCCTGTTGCAGCAGCTGACCCCAAAACCAATAATGTACATGTGGGGTGTACTATTTTAATATCCTCATCTACACATGCTCACTATCCCTACATGACACACACATAAAGGAAAAATACATGGTACATATTTGGCCATTTTGCTGTCATTGTGTGCAGTGCCATTGAGACCGGAGAGCACAATACTTACACAATACAAAGTATTATTTGTGAGGCTTGTTTGTTGGTTGGTCTGCGGAAACATATCATATATCAGTCAAAAATATCTTATGATTTTGAAATACATATAGCTATTGCAACATTGGCTTGCATATCTATATCTGTAAATCTTTGTAAAGTCCTATGAAGAAATTCAGAATGATCATGCAGATCCATGTTCCCCATTTTTTGTTTTTCAAGCATCTTGCGAGATAGAACAATAGAAAAAAAGAAAGTAGGTAAGAAAGAAAAATGAATGAATCCATTTTTTCTTCATTTATAATAAAGCATACATATTCTCACACCCTACAGTTATCAGGACATAAAGTCACTGATGATCTTCATCATCATGATTTAAGATTTTCATTTTCAGTACTCCGATGTATGTTTGACACATTCTTCGTTAAAATAAAACCTCATACTTCATCAAGCATCAGTTTAGTCAATATACTGAATAAAGGAATAAAAACACATGATCACCAACTCTTTCCCAGCATGTTTCCCAGCAGCTGATTCTTAAAATATCCCCTTCCTGATGCCACAACCAGAGGAATACACTCATTTTGTTCAGCGGTGAGGTCCTTTTTCCACTAATGTCTCACACAGTAGATTTTGGTTTGCTAAAACAAGACCTCAGTTGCCACAGACCTCCATGTTTAATGACAGCAATGTTAAGACTGCAACAATTGAGAGAAGAAACGATCAGCTTACTAATCATATAATCTTAATTTGAACACAGCAAATGGAAGCTCCAAACAAAAAACTAACAATGCCTGATTCAAACCAAAATGACCTCTTTAAGGACATTTGAGGTTCTATCATATTTTGAAGACGAAATGGACATGACAGCTATTCATGGCACATCATTTATAGGATAATGCATGGAGGTTTCTTTTGAGGCCAGGGCCGGCTCAGGAGCAAAGAGGAGAAGAGATGTCAAAGACCTAATTGAAGCAAACAAACACAAACAGGGGATAGGGCGTGGAGCTGTGTCCAGATTCAAAACCACTGTGGTTGAAGTAATAACAGGCTGCTCTTTGGCAGGCTTAGGCGGTGGGTAGGGGGCTGGGTGCAAGGAGCTCCAGTTGGGAAGTCCCTTCTCTGATTCCTGGTAGATATCCACCTTTCTTGATTCTGTCAGCCACCTACTCTTTCCAACGTAGAACAATAACACTCACAAAAAAAACTTTATTCTATGCAATTTGGCTGGGCAAAATGACAAAACCTCAGGTTTTATGTTATGTTTGCATTTCATTTGATGATTAAATTAAAACTAATACATAGGCCTAAACCAAAACTGTGACACAAGCACTTTTTCAGATGTTCAGATGTTTTCTGTTTGGTTGTTTTCAACGACCAATGGCAACTTATGGCCAAACCTTTTTTTTTGTTTATTAATGTTATCATTTCTATTCATTATGAGTATATAGTTGGTTTTTGCCAGATTCTGGGCATGAACATATATTTTATAGGAGGACTTTGCCCGAAAAAGAAACAAATGGAAGGTAATGTAATGTATAACTTTGGGGATTACCCTAACCAATTTGATGTTCAATTAAATAATAACTAATCTTGTTTATTATAGTATTCAGGGTTAACCCTCACCTTAACCCTAACCCGTGTCAAATAGTTTTCCTTGAATACATCTCATTTGAATTATCTTGTGATTCTTCATTGAGTGATTAATTAACACTATTTCCAATTTTATCATCCAAATGAAACTAGTGTACAAAAGGCTAGTTTTACCTAACACATTGCCTTTGTTTGCACTTGCGGCTCACAAAGATTCAGATCAGGTCCATGAAGGGATTTTTTGTTAAGGATTTTAATGGTCACTTGCTATGTAAGACACGCTCCTTTCCATTCTCCCCCTGCTCCTCTCTCTCCCTTGGCGGTTGCTTTGCCAGATATAGGAACAATGTAGTCTTTCTTACCTGCTGGAGGTGTACATTCTTTCTCTCCTAAACTAAGTCTCAATCCAGCCTACGACCCACCCCCGCTAGGACAGGGCTATCTCTGCAAGATACATTCTAGTTCCAGGTGCTCTGCATCAAACATTTCATACACCATTCATTTGTACCATCATTGTTCTTGTTTAGTTTTCATATGACATATAACCATTGTAAGCGTAATGTAAAGTAGGTATGGAATACAAATCATCCAAAATAATTATTATTTAAGCTAACTGTATGTCATGTTAATTCACTAGCAGTTTGTAAATGGCTACCTTTTTGGGTAATACTTCAGGCTGATTGTTATGTTGGATGCCAGACTGTTGGTTTGTGGTTTGTCATGTGGGGAAACGGGAAATTTTGGGGTTCAGGGATAAGTTTACTACTAAGAGCGGTGTGGGTGCTTTACAGGAAGTTTGCGTGGTTCTTGTAGGCCCATCCCATTTATGCCAGTGGCTGTATCTGTAGCTGTGCAGGGTTAAGACAGACAGAGTGAATAGGATAGCAAGTAAGAGCAAATGCCTTTTATATAAGGAGGGGATGATCGACAAAAGATATATCCAAGAAAAGTGACATTCAGTTCTAATTTACAAGGATTATGTTTCACAGCTGAACCACCACTCTCCGTCCATTTCACCTGTTGAAGGCAGGTTATGTCATACAGGTATGTTCTTTTACTTAACAACTACAGACTCTCAACACAAGGTCCAATGTAAATTGACATAAACACAGTTTAAACCAGTTCAGTACTAAGGACTGGTCTGATCTAATTGCTTTCATGTTCCATTAGTTAAAAATGTATTGGAAATTCAGCTATGCTCAAACATTTCTGTTGTACCAAGATACAATTTAAAGTATAATGTGCAATAGAAGAAACTTGCCTTGGCATATCAAGAGTTATAATATATATATATATATTTAGTTATAGTATATATATACTACTATATATATATACATATTTTGTGTTACTACCAAACAAACAGGCACACCAAGCCCAAATGTTAATATATCCCTCAATATATATGACATGACCCTATATTGTAGGCTGATATGCAAAACATATATTAGTAAAGTAAGCCTACATAGACAGTGTCTAAGTACATTTTTATTATTTATTTGGATTAAATAATAAAGGTTATTAATATCCTTAGTTTCATGTGTCCTACATATGACTAAGGCAAAATAAAAAAAATAATAACATTGGTTTGACAGCCTAATCAAATTCTACTACTATATAACATTTTCAGGGAGATTAGCGTTTTATGAATTTAATGCCTCTGGACTGGACATTTTTCCAACATCCTGGTGTAAACACATCAGAAATCTAATTTCAACAAGAAAACCCCTAGTGCAATGGAGAATAAGAAGACGGATTACTGCTGAACTCCTAGTTTCTCGAGTCTACTGTCATCCAGCAGATTGTCTTATCAGGCCCAAGCCTTGCTGAACTTCAGCTGATGGGAGGAGTCGACCCAACGGAACTGCAGCGCTCATATGTCTAAATGTTATCACTTGTAACTCAGTGGTTGTAAAGTAATATCAAACGTATATTACGCTTGTGGTTTAAGAGAAATGTGTGTTTTATATTTATACAGTATATGTTAGCTGTAGACAATGGTATTGCAAATACCTCACTATTCATCACTTTATACCTTTCATTTTCTCCAGGGGGACTCTCTGTTAATAAGCATTGTGAATGTGTTCAACAGCCAACTATGTTCTCCCACTAAGGAGAACTTGTGAGGTGAGCTTGGTTCAAAGCCATTGCAAGAGAAACCCTGGCAGAGATGTACTTTTTGTTTGTATGTAAACACGTATTTTTTTGTCATTATGCATTAGGCTCTGGGGGCCCCGGGGAGGAGGTACGGGGGGGCGTCCATGGCCTCTAGCTTCCAGGGTGGGCGGCCTCATGGGACGGCAGAAGACATGGGCCAGGACATGGATTTGGCCTGGCAGGAGCTGATGACCATCACGGATCTACAGGTAAAACATGCTTTATCGCCATCCTGATGCTTTAATGACATTGTGGGAGACAGCCATGATGAGTACTTTAGAGAGTCTCAGCCTGTTGTGCATGTTCACACTCACATTAAAGGTATAGCCTGAATGCCAAGTTTCACCCTATGGCTGCTTGTGGCATTAAGATAACAGTGTTCTTTGTTATCTTAATGCAGTAGTAACAGTGTGTATTAATATCTCTATGTGATGCTAATTAAAACCTGTATTTGAATAATACGTTGTGCAGTCATAATTCAATTAGCTTATGTTTATTATAACTAATATTTTATTAATTGCATATCGCACATGACCACAGATTTGTAATTATAGGGTAATATAACGGAAATGTATATAAAACACAATATTGTGCGGGTATAGAATGTTTCCGTAATGATTGTTGAGGACAATCAGATGGGTAATAACGGAGTGATTGAGTGATGGTAGGAAGGGTGTAGAACTGTAGTTACTAGCAGCACTACCTGCTACTCCTAAACCCAACGACAGCACAATGGCCATCTGTTTCCATGTGAAACCTGATCATACATAAGAAAGAAGTGAAGAAGCTGTGGGTGGCTGCTGCACTGAGGGATGTTCTATGGCGGGGCAGGTGCATTTGGATTCAGATGAATAACAATACATCAAAAATCAAAAATGACCACGAACAAACCACTTTTTTTTACATGTTTCTTAATCATTAACGTGTTGCCATCCCAGTATAACAAAAAAAGTTATAATGAAGTTACTAAAATCAAGTTTTATTCTGTGGCACCTTCTTTACAGGGGTTCGATGTCCCAGCTGAGAGCTCCTATGAACCATCACCATACACTTCTGTTGAGCCCCTGGTCCCCATAGGGGCCTACAGCATGACCCAGTCACGTTCTGCAGCATGTGAACCCAACACTGCTCATTACGAGGAACCCTACACAGAGGTGGGGCAAGCCTGCCATCATCTGGGCACCACTGCAGAGTCAATGTTTGCTCTCAATATGACTCATCCCGGCCCAAGAATGCTGCCTTCCTCGGCTCCAACCCATCATTTGAATAGGAAAGAGCAGATGAAAATGGTCTGTATCACTAACAGAACCAATATGTTGTGGACTACTCACAGACAAAACATGCATCATAGTTCTGTAGATGACCTTGAGTCAGACTCTGGCCTGTCTTTGGGTTCTAGTCCACCCCTAACCTCCCCAGATGATGCCCAGAACGCCTCTTCATCATACCCAAATACACAAGTACACAGCATTACATTTAGTAATGGAGAGAGTAATGGTCTACAACCCAAAGGGCTTCAGTCTCATTTCCCTGTGGAACACCAGCTGCACCATCATTTGTATTCTCACCCAGCCCAGTCTTCCTACCTCCCCTCTCAACCTTATTTTAATCATGAACCCAACTCTATGACCACTCTATCACTTAAGCCCCAACATTACGAGGAAAATACTTCGAATGACCAGATAGATGGCACCGAGTTGTCCAGCAGAGGGTGCTCTCATCAAAGCATGCATGTTAAGCCACAAGATCTCCACACCAACCCAGCACCACTAAGCAGAGATGAGAGACGCGCCATGGCCCTGAAAATCCCCTTTACTGCGGAAAAGATCATCAACCTGCCAGTGGACGACTTCAACGAACTCTTGACAGAGCACACACTGTCTGAGTCTCAGCTGGCTCTGGTCAGGGATATAAGACGGCGAGGGAAGAACAAGGTTGCTGCCCAAAACTGCAGGAAGAGGAAGCTGGAGAATATTGTTCACCTTGAAGGAGAACTGGACCAGCTACATGCACACAAAGAGCAGCTAGCTCAGCAGAGAATAAAGTTTCAACACAGCCTTGCTATTGTAAAGTGCCATCTCTCAGACCTTTACAGTAGAGTGTTCACCTACTTAAAGGACGAACATGGTCAGCCATATTCAATTGACGAGTATTCCCTACAGCAGACACCTGATGACAAGGTCTACCTGGTACCGCAAGCTATGCAAGGAAGACTGCAACACTGAATGATTTCATAATGTATATCACTGCCTCAGCTCGTTTTATTTTCATTGTCCCTATTGGACAAGCTTAGCACCTGCATTTTTAACATGAAATAAACATGTTGATAAAAACTTGATAAAAATACAAAGACATCGTTTTATAAATATATTTTATTAGAAAGGTAAAAAGACTGCACAGCAGCCATGCAATTTGTTGAGGCATATCAGCCTCATTCGCCGTCTGTCCATGAAACCTATAGTAGCATACAGGGAACAAGTTTAGAACACTGTCAATGTGCTCGTATTGTTACACCACCCTTTAGACAAACCTTAATAAAGTGCCTGATCCACCGTCATTCAATGTTGCTTCAGCGCAATGCCAACTTCCTGTGAAATGAGATACCAAGCGTGAGGAAGGCTTTTTATAAAAAAATGAAATGTAATGTATTACGATTTAGCATGCATAACATTTGCAAAGTATAACAGCCAGTTCTCAGGCACCATTAGGAAATAATTCATGTTTTCAAAATTAAATTACTCTGCCACGTAACTTACTACCAACTACAGAACACAGTATGTAAACAAACTAACGGGAGTGGAGAAGTCTTGTCTTACCTACACAGCCTTAAAGCTCTTTGGTAGCTGCTGCTAGCCTCAGCACTGTTCTCACTCCCCTGCTTCACTGCTCCTGGGGTCGGTTTTGCTACTTCCCTCCCTCAGCTGGCTTCCATGGCTAGCCTCAAAAGACTGGCATGTACGCTAGCCTCCTCCGGATGTTTTCTTCCCCTCCAACATCTGTCCTCAGTATGCCTGTGAGGCTTTTTGATTGTACTCGTGCACCAACTTAGTGTGTTGCAGTTTCATAGTAAGATCATTTGCCACTATTGAATTTTTCATAAATTCCACATTCACCCATGTCATCTCTTGCACTGATGGTTTCCTTCCCATGATTCATCTTACCAGGTGACAAGTGTTCCCTCCCTCTCCCAAACCCTCAAGGAGGCTAACAAGACAACGGTTTAAAAAAAACTGAAAGGTGTTTTATTTCAACTTGATTAGATGCAGATACACAAAAATAAAAACCAGACTTAAAAAGAAATCTACATATACCCCATTGGAATGCCTTTCCAGAAACATAAAATAATCCTGGACACATGTTTTTTTGTTTAAAAATGAAGCTCCTCCATGATTCTCCTAATGTACATCACTGAGCAGTACATCTGTTTGGCTGAGCAGATCTAGGAGGTAAACCTGCCCTTCCCTGTCGCTTGCTCTCCTCTCCTAAGTACTCAGTCCTGTTGAACAATACGGAACAACATTGTTAAACTGTGAACTTCACTTCCAACGACCTGACATCCAGAGAGATTTGTACTAGAGATGAGATGTTTAATACTTGGGAGCTACATGTACAGATAATCTCCACTACTTTAACATGAACTTGTTTTCAGAGTGAATTTTACTGGGTCAAGCAAAGTCCTCACCTTGTCAATGTTAAAACCGTCTGCCAGATCCTCCGCCGCCACCGCCACCATATCCGCCGCCACCACCTCCGCCAGTGCTACCACCATAGCCACCTAAGAGCATAATGGAAAATTAGGCACCAAATACCAACAACTCATAGATGGCACACGTCTAATCAATGGGGCACTCACCACCATAAGGCCCACTGTTCCGTCCTCCCCCACCTCCTCCACTTCCGCCACCACCACCGCCTCCACCTCCAAAGTTAGTTCCTTTCATGGGGCCGTAGTTGGACGACTGGTTGTTGTAGTTTCCAAAATCATTGTAGCCGTTGCCTCCACTGCTGCCACCTCCTCCACTCCCGTAGTTACCTATAGAGGAATCTGTTGATTAGACCACGCCTTAGAAAACTGTTGCATTAGGGGGAGAGGAGAATGCTGAACTCACCTCCACCACCACTGCCGTAGTTTCCATTACCGTTGTTGTAGCCATCGTAGCCGTTTCCACCATAACCGCCTCCGCCACCTCCACCCTGGTTGCCATAGCCTTGCCCGCCGCCGTAGCCACGGTTCCCACCACCACCACCTCCGTATCCACCACCGCCATAACCTGCAACAGATGTATTGAGTACATCAGCAGTGCCTAAGGGGAATGGTTTGTTAATATTCAAGTGGTTATAGAGTAGTGCGAAGGGAAAGACACCAACCGATGTTGTCGCCGTCTCCCCCGCCGTAGCCGTTGTTGTAATTGTCACCACCGTATCCTCCACCTCTGCCACCTGCAAAGACAATAGTTAGAACCATTCTATAATTTTTTTATAAACTAAGAAATTTAAAATGAATTATCAAATTTGGTGGCTCAACCACCACATACCACGGTCACCGAAGTATCCATCGCGGCCAAAATCATTACCCCCATAACCACCCCCTCTGTTGAAGTTACCAGGGCGACCTGAGGGGGAACAGCAGCTGGGTCAGTTTTGGGACATAAACAATAACGCATGGATGTATGGTGTTGAAATAAGTCTCGTACTCATGCCCGTATTCTGCATCTCTTGCTTCGAGAGGGCCTTCCTCACTTCACAATTGTGGCAGTTGACTGTGTGGTATTTCTGAACTGTGAATAAAAAGAAATGTATACACATTAATAAATCACCTCCAAGAAAGAGTCACATTGTTTTTTTCACTTTGTCACCTTGTTTGCCGTCTACTTACTGACAATCCTGTCCACGGCATCATGGTCGTCAAACGTAACGAATGCAAAGCCTCGCCTCTTGCCCGTGTTGCGGTCGGTCATGATTTCAACCAAGTCAATTTTTCCAAACTGACTGAAGTAGTCCCTCAGCTGGGCTTCCTCTGTGTCTTCTTTGATGCCACCAACAAAAATCTTCTTGACCGTTACATGGGCACCCGGTTTATTAGAGTCCTGAAGTAAAAAAAAAGTGAGAACGCATCGTTTCACAACACAGAATACAAGCAAATCGTTTTTACTACAATAGTGAATGTGTGAAAATAAAACTAACCTCTCTGGAAACTGCTCTCTTTGGCTCGACCATCCTGCCATCAACCTTATGAGGGCGTGCATCCATGGCCGCATCCACTTCTTCCACAGTGGAGTAGGTCACAAAGCCAAATCCCCTGGACCGTTTGCTGCCAGTATCTCTCATCACCTTGAGGACACAAATGCATTCACTTTAATTAAAAACACCACCGACTAAGAAAGGACCTTACTATAAACAAGGTTGATTAGAAATAGTACACTCACCACGCAGTCGGTCAGCGTGCCCCATTGTTCAAAATGGGCCCGCAAGCTCTCGTCTGTCGTCTCAAAACTCAGTCCTCCGATGAAGAGCTTGCGGAGCTGCTCTGGTTCCCGTGCGCCTTGATCATGAGAACACTGCAATGAAATGCAAAACGCATGATTAAACTCTTAATTCAGTCGCTTCATGACAAAGCTAAAAGGGTACGACATTGCTAGGCTAACGAATCGTTTCGAGTCGCAAGGCCCTTCACGTTACACAAGAGGGTGGAGGAGGGTGGACGCTCCGCCGCCATTACTGGATAAAACGAAATACATTTAAGGGATTCCACAATACATGTTTTTGAACACGCACGACACTGGCTGGCCAGGGACCTCGCCTTAATACCGACGTTGTTACCAATTCACCCAATTGATAAACGATAGAGACCATTTAATTCACATGTATAATTTGAACAATAGGCCATGCGGCCTACTTTTTGTAAAATGGCGGCTTTATACAAAAAAAAACGGTACTGCGCCATCTACGATGAATAGATTCTACATTTTCCCGTTAATAAACACTAGCATACCACATTCTTGTTCTGACATAGTTGTAATAAGCATTCCGGCGAAGTAGTGCATAGTTTATACTTACGTCTTTCGACATCTTGCTGCAGTACACTTGAAGACTGCGTGATAGCTGCGAAAGGAGAATGTGCGAACAAACCAAGACGGTCCAGTAGGCTGATAAATACACAAGACCCGCCCCCCGCCCTGACCGATTGGTGGACGTTTCCCGCTTCCCTCCGTCATCGTGTACGGAAACATGTAGTGGACGAAAAGGATTTCAATCAAAGCTTGCGGCCAATTACATTTTTTTAGAATAAAAATGCCTATGACCCCAGTCCAGAAAAGAAACGATATAAGACTACGTTCAATTCGTGATAATTATTTATCAATCAATGAAACGAACTGAGTTAACGGAATCACTCAAAAACGGCATTATCCTTGGGAAATGGTTAATTGCGTTTCATTGTTTTCAGGAAAGCCTTTCTTTTTGCTAAATCACGTTGTTGCCATATGTCATTTGATTTGAATAAAGTGCACGTTACACGTGTGATGCAACATATGCGTACTTATTTTGTATAATTGAATACCCTCTAATACGTGCAAATCCTATTATGTGCAATCTTACCTGGCGATACATGTGTGCGTGAGTATGTAATTGCATGCGTGTGTGTGTGTGTGTGTGTGTGTGTGTGTGTGTGTGTGTGTGTGTGTGTGTGTGTGTGTGTGTGTGTGTGT
>JAOPUA010000001.1:4899050-4909476 GCA_027122455.1 Trisopterus luscus | reverse complement strand
TCTCCAGAAAGTCCCAGCAACATCAACCCCCCCCAAACTCCGTGCCCCCCCTCCCTCCGTTCCCCCCTCCCTCCTTCTTTACACGAGCGGTCAGAAGCGGGCCTGCACCTTGAGAGGTCCTGAGCCCCAGCCCAAAACCCCAAGAGTATATTTGTTCGTTTGTAATGATTGCTAGAAGTAAATACATGACAATATTATGTCCAATGAGCTCCATAAACAAACATGTCTGTACAAGGACAACCTCCAACGGCCCTGTAATACACAATGCAGCGGTCCACATGTTTAGATAACCAACTGTCTATAGTTGTCATATTTGCATATCTTGAATAGCCTATAGTCTTAGTGATCTTTCAAGTGTTTGGACCTTAAGAAGTTATTGAACCTTTTGCCAGCTGCATATCAACAGGCAACCAGTAGGCTCCAGGCCCTTGTTTTTTGTCCAACAAAAAAAGCGTTGAAGCAAACCGCAGTTAACTTAAAAAACGAGAGCCTACGTGCAAATTCCCTTATAAAATCATAAAGTCAGGCGCTCCGACCGTTGTAATCGTGCAACGGTAATACATTTGCACCGTGCGCTGTAAAACACAGACACACGCAAATATAAACACGACCCCTAATACAAGCTGCCACTTACTGACCCCGTAAAACCTACGAGGTAAAGTAGTAAATCTCCCGTGTGGAGGAGTTCATAAAATTGTACATTGGTGGTTTAGCCTATATCTGTGGACGAGATCCTCGTTCAATAGCTGTAACCTTTTACGGTTTTACAAAATGTTCCAGACTGGGTTCTGTGGTGTTACTCACAACTATTTGGCCGATATCATAGTAGAATAAAAAGAAGTCCACCAAAGTAAATTTGTATTGAAAATTCACAATCTATAGGCCTAACTGTGGCGGTGACCAGCTGTCCAGTATCGTCTTGTCTGGTATAGTTGGTTTGGATATATCAATGTTTATGGCCTATTATTTTACCTTACCTTGTCATTATTATTAATCATGGGTTATTACTGTTATGCCTAATATTATTATTGTTATTCTAAGTTGTATTATTATTATTATTATTATTATTATTATTATTATTATTATTATTATTATTATTGTGGTTGCTGTTGACATTATTATGAAGTATATTGTTATTAGTAGTAGTAGTAGCCTAGCAGTACCATTAGTGCTGTAAGTGTAAATAGTAATAGACAGTATGGCTATTTTGGTGCTTTTAAGGTGCTATTGCATTTAATGCTGTATTTTATTATACTTTTTACGAACAACATTAAAGTCCCATGTTTAAACATCTGTATGTGTTGGGCTGATTGGTTATTTATCAAACAATTGAATGTGCTGGCTGCTATGTCGATCCACATAAATGAAAAATAAAAAAAATATATATATATATATCATCATCATCATCATCATATTTACGGGCCTAGATTCAACTACGAAGAAGGTAGATTTCTTGTGATTAACCTATGGGTTCTTATTGTGATTATAAATAGATTTACTGCTAGAAAAAATAATTGGTCAATTGACTAAAGAGAGATTTAAATAGCCGTACCTCATCGTATCATTAATAACCGTTGTAAAGTAAGATCATATTAGGCCTATACGCCACTATACAGCCTAGGCCTGTTTAAGGGGATGGGTTAAGAAACACAATAACAATAGCATTTATCTTTTAATTCAAAAGAAAAGATTGTTATCATCATAATTATTATACTATTATTATTTAGTTTTTTTTGTTTTTTATTATTATAATTAAAACGCAAAGCTAATGACGCATAGAAGTAGGCCTATCACGAATATGTGCTACGAGTGGGTCTGCTCAATTTCATCAGCAGAATGCAGGAAAGACAGCGGACGCCTGTATTATAATTTGGTCAATGTTAGGTTGCGCTTGTAAATATCCTTTTAGATTCTGTGCGCGCTGGTACAAAACATGGACCAACAGCGTCATCTAGCGTCGAGTCTGATCCCTGACATACAGATCCCACAGAACACAGGCCCCTATATGCCCGCAGGCATGTTCAAGATATCTATGTTTTCGAACTAGGTCAAATCAACCCAAAATGTGGAAATCAATAAATGTAAGTGTTAATTATTATTTGATTATAAAATATAAATGATAGACTATAAGCCTATGTTTGCAGGCCAAACGCATCTCTGGATTAAGTTTGGTGTAACTCCTTGTGTGGTACGTGCTCAGATAGGATAGTGAATGTTATAACATATCTGCTGTGGCTCTGATTACTAAAAGCCACTCACGTGATGAAACACACGGCAGCAGCCCACCAGGCCACCCCTCCCTAACGAAACCTATATGGTTCTGCTTTGAACCAGTGCACCACTAACGTCCATTAAAACCATAAAGTAATTTAGCCCAGACGTCTAGCCGGTTAGTCGAGTTTGCTTTGTTCGTCTGCATTTGAGACAAACAGCCGTGCTCCAACAGGGCTGTAAAACTAGCATTTTTGTGCTTGCAGTCCGGAAATGCAATAGATTGGCTTTGGAAATACAACATCCTGTCTGTATTGTTTGCCATTACAAAAAGGCAATCGAGGAAGCCCATCCGAGGAAACAAATGTCAGACATTGGATTTTTCTTCCTCAACGCCTATAGTTTGATCTCAGAACTTGACTAATGTTCCTTAAAAGCTTCCGTAGAAATACTTTAGGCCTATAGATTTCCAGACTCTACGATTAGATGGTATTATGAGAATATTCTACATTTATTAGATCGGGTTATCGTGCGAATTAGAAGGGGACGGATCTATTTTCATACAATTAGACTAAACTATTAAAGCAATATTATAATTAAAGCAATATGCCCGATGGTGACAATGAGAACACATAACGTGAGATAGTGACATAATTACAATTACGAAAAAATGAATTGCTATTCCATTCTGGATAAACCTTTGTATAGGATTGAATGTATTTGTGTTCACCATTTATTTTTTGTTTGTTTGTTTTTTGTTCTCATCCCTAAAAAAGATGCAGCGTTTATGAAAGGAAATGCGACAATGCATGGCTTTCTAATTAGAGTAAAGCTCAGTTTGTGACAAAATATACATGTTTATTGGTATTATAATGTGCATGCTTTAAATACAAAACTGCCTCAACACTTCCCCAAGGTAAAATGAGGAAATCGACACACAAACAGCGTCGACCTCAAGGCCGACGGGACGTCCGGAGAGACGCCAAGAAAACAGCGAGGAACTCTAGAAAGTTATTAAATAAAAGGCATTTAAGGCAACAGCATATTCACTCGTGTCATTTTGTAGCTCACGATTTATTCAATGTTGTAAGAGGTTAATGCACAGTATGGAGGCCTGGAAAACTGACACAAAACAAAGATAGGCTAGGTTACATTTGTATGTATTATTTGTCAGGGGAAAATTTTTACATTGACGAACTCAAATTGTAGAAAATAGTCAAACAATAAGAGAAGCACAATTTGTTTCTAGACATTAACATGTATCACAAAACACGAGATAGACAAGTCCAATTCAATCTTTCTGTACAAAATCCTACGACTGCATAAAAAAGAGAAATAATGGGGAAACAATTATCGACAAGTTCACCTGAACTTTATAAATTATACACTAATGAAATTCTAGTATCCTCTCTCTTATTTTTCATGTTTAATATCCAAAACTGTATTAATTCCCTTTGTCTTAAAAGTGAAACAAATAAATTCTCATTAATTGTAGATTTTTCTCTGAAACCTATCTTCTTTTTTGAGTTTAATATGAGTGCATTGAAAACCCTATATATATATATATATATATATATATTGAGCGTCAAATGGGTCCGACGTGGAGCTCAACCCCGGTCCGGCCCACGGCTGGGAGCAGAGAGCGGGTCGCCTGTGTGTGTGCCGTCCATGGGACGCCGGTGGGGATACAGGTGGTCAGTATTTTCTGATATGTCCATTGCTGCCATTATGGCTCCTTGCTCTCGGTCTTCTCTTTGTTCATTTTCTTCATCTTCATCCGCCGGTTCTGGAACCAGATCTTAACTTGCCTCTCCGTCAGGTTCAGCACCCTGGCGACCTCGTAACGGCGGTCCCTCGTGAGGTACATGTTAAAAAGAAACTCCTTTTCGAGCTCCAGAGTCTGGTACTTGGTGTAAGGACATCGCTTCTTCCTTGTGGATCGTGCGTGTATCCAGTTTGCCACTGGGTTATCTGCGGGTATTGGAAATAAAGCGAGGCAAAGAGTTAACGACAAAAACACACTGGTCACACTTGAGGTAACAATGAGCATGTGGGACAGCAGGCGTCCCTCTGTATTACTCTCAAAATATAAATGTATTAAATAGGCCTACACGTCAGATCTCGAGCTGCAACATTTAGAGAATACAAGGGATTCAATTTGCAACAAAGGGCAATTTTGGGTAACTTCCTATCTACACAATGTAGGCCTATTACGCCCCTGATTATCCGTCGCTGTAGCTTCTAACACCGTCGTAAAATAGTCAATGCACATATTCACTTTATTGGCCCATAAAACGGCCAGTGGTTCAAGCCTTTACAGGTCCGCACTGAGGTCCTCCAATATGTCGCTAACATTCCTCACATGAACCTTGGAGGAATAGTGGATTAGTTTTGAATGAAGTCATAAGAGGCAGACTTTCTGATCGTGGCTGACACTACACATTATGCTGTGCAATGTTCCGTTGTTGCTGTTTACGAGCCTGCAGTGGGACGTGTTGCAACCTAATAAAACTGCGACGGGACTGTAGCTTACAGTTTGAAACATGCTTATAGGCCTCAAAGTTGTCAATAACAAAATGCATCTTCGAAGGTCAAAACCACATTGAACCACACATTGTTTCCCCAATGCATATTCAAAATGAGTTGGACTCGATCCTTATGTAAGGTTCCTATTTCAGAATGTCCCACATCCTCACCAAGAGCACTTGTTTTCCGTATCCATGTTTACAACCTTCTCTTTTATAGCCCTATAGGAGCCTACTAGCGTTTGCCTTTTATAGTTGTTAAAGCTACCGCCAAGCAAAGGAGATTCAGAAGACAAGTAACAAGGAAGCGAAAGAACACACTCAGAGATCACTTTACGTTAGACGTTTGTGGTAAATAAACACATCACAGGCTTCAGGAAACAGGAACCAACACAGGTTTGTGAGGAAAAGAGGAATGGGATTGAACTTACTGGGGTCTAGCTCTGTTTTCTGGTCCTTATGTTTCCCCGAAGCAGCGAGCTCCGCTGCGGGAGAGGGGAGGTCCTGGTGCGTCTTGTCCCGCATGTCACTGCTGGAGCAGCACAGATAATCCGTGTAGGTGCGTCCGTTAGAGCCGGGGCATTCGCCCGTTCTGTGCTCCTGAAAGGCGTCAGGCTTTATCCCGTAATGTCTGCTGTTCGGTGGATACCCGTGAAAAGGCATGGCACCGGATATCGGTTCCAACCATGAGCGCATATATCTTGAGTCTGTTCCTAAATGAGGTGGATGACTGTATGGATGGTAAACCATCGAAGGCTGGGAGTGCACAGGGGTCCAGGAGGTAGAAAAGACTGCTGGTTTCGGTGCGAAGCTGCAGGACGGATATTCAACACACTCCGCGACCAGGGAAGTCGGACGAGGGCCGGCTGGGTGCGAACCAGGCGCCGAGAATCGAGGCGCGAGGACATCCTCGTTTTCATGGTTGATCAAGGAATCCACATAATAATTACTTATGGGACCCGTGGTCGACATGGCGAAGCTTCCCGAGCCTTTTACATGCATCCGATTATTATATGGAGTGTATGTGTACTTTTTGTATCTACCATAGAACAATCAAGGCAGGTAATTATTTCCCAACGCTTGCCTCGCTGCCATTGGCTGCCTCGCCAACACGTGATTATACGTGATTATATTTACCCTCGCCGACAGTCGTACAGTGGATCAATGCGCGAGATCCCTGCAACGCCAGTGGTCGTGAATCGGATTAAAGAATCTGCTCTTAAAAGTTACCTTGTTAGTTGGGAACGAAATACGAGGTAAATTCAACAGCGGTGTACAGAATTACGTGGCGTATCTTTAAGGAGATACGCGTCTTCACAGACCGACGCACACTTGCCTCCGTCTCTATACGCTTGCAGGGCACTATTTGATCATGTAATCCATCTCTGTCGTGGTGCATGTGATACAGTATCGAACTGCTTACCTTCTAGCTTTGGTGATTATATCTATTGACATTGTGCGTTTAAATAATATATTCTCTATACTAATGTAGGAATGTACTCATTCTCATGCTTATTTCTCGATATTGCATAAGAGTAGATGGACAAAACGTCCATAATATAGCGACGCACTGTTGGTGGAACAATTGTTCAAATACTTATCAGGCAGAAATTATTTGAGAGGAGCTTCTTGAAAAGCCGCCCACTTTATCCAGTAAGTGGCCTTGTGTGTGTTTTTTTTATGTTGTTCCATAAATATTTTACGAGGATAATTTGATTGATCATAAACGTGTCGTTAATAGCACCTCGCTTTAGTTCTTAACTGAACGTGAAATAAGCACAGTGAGAAAAGTGATATCAAATGATATCAAGATAGGAAACAGTATTACTGCGCGGTAGAGCCGTCAAATTATCTGCTAAAATACAAGAGTTGTTGAGCTATTGTTGAAAATAACCTATAGGTTGTTGGGCGAAAAAAGGAAATAGATAAGGGTTTTTATAGATCATCTTCAAAGTGTTCTGCATAATAGCCCGAAATAAGGAAAGAACAACTGGCAACAATAACAAATTATCTCCAAAACGGAAAAACTTGCATAGTGGTTCAATTTGTTACAGCTGGTACAATTGAAACAAAAAGCAGTCTTTACATACTAGTGCGCTGAGAAAAAGTTATGTTCTTCAGAAACATTGACAGGATCAATCCAAATATGGTCCAGGCCAACCAATGTCTTCCAAACTGATCACAATGAGGTAACCTGATGCTTATCCTTAAATGTATGCATTCATCAAAAGATATAGATAAAAATAAATAACTTGACATCAATTAGGAATAGGTGATCCTAATTATATGTAACAATTGCCAAAAAGTATTTGCCAAACCACCCAACCCTGACCCCGCCATCTATGCGATCTCCCACACACACACGCACACACACACACACGCACACACGCACACACACACACACACACACACACACACACACACACACACACACACAATCAAAATCACATTGACATACAGAAACACTCAATCCCAAATGCATATCATTATGTCTGGGGTTTCGGAAATATCTGCAGTTATACTGCAGTTTCTGTTACGTGGGTGACACAGACACCCGACCTAGGTAAATGTCTCCTGATATGTCTATGTGTTTGTAAATATGTGGAGCTTGTGATGTTCATGCAGGCCAATGCCACTGACAGATGAGACGACTATCTGTTAAAGCTCATTCGAATATGCACGGCGTTGCGCGGCAAAGCAAGGTTTACATACGTGGTTTTCATGTTTTAAACAATTGAGCTGACAAATATCAGTTATTTCATCATTTGATGAAATGATGTTTTTGCCATCTATGGGTTCAAGTAGGCCTACTGCGCAAACTACAAAATACCCGATTGAATTTAACATTAATATCTATAGTTTACGTATTAGGCTATAATCGTGTAAACGTATGATCTGTGAACCTATACGGTTAAAGTTCAGCTGATGTTATCGACTGTACGCTAATCAACGGTGACTTTGTATTTGAGGCGTTGAGGCTCTAGTGAGCGAATGGTTCAGTCAAATTGTATTATAATAATAAACACAATATTTGAAACAAACTCTTTAAATATTGTTGTCAAGTCTTTCTTTTGTTTGTTTATTAAAATGCTGCCTGCAGCATTTACAAACCACTTGTGAATAGTTCGTCTATTTATTTGTTTTTGTTGTGTTCTAAATACACAACATGTTTTCACTTAAATCCCGGTAAACACTTGTACACCTTCATAGGATAATTAGCTTGGGCAACTGCTTGGAGTTCAAAGCCAACTACTAAAATATGACAGATTATGGTGAATATAGAAGAAGGTACATGGCCTAATTATGGTTTTTATGTGCGATGCACAGGGCTACTCTAACCTGCACTGCTTCTTTTTGGTAGCCGCTTACAATTTTGATTGCATGCTTTGACGGTTCACAGCTAACTTTAAACCGCTTTACTTTTACATGTCTGCTGAATGGCAACATTTAAACGTGTGCTTCTGGCAGCAGAATGGTTCAATGAGTCCCGAATTGCAACAGCATGCGCGCTGCTATTATTAGACAGGACAGGTGTTAATTTGTTGACTTAAGTTATTAAGTAGAAATGTGGCTGTGATCTCTGTTTTAATTCTCGATCACTTGGTCAGTCGATGTTGATTTGGTCTAAATTAATTTGAAATAATTAAATTAAATGCAACAAAACTTAAAATGTTTGAATGTATGCACGATTGCAGGCCAAGAAATCGAATGGCAGTTTTGTTGTAATATATCTGGCGTTATCTGGCATATAGGATTCAATATGTAGCCTCACAATAACTAATAAAAATGGGATCCAACATAAACGTCTCTTTGTTGTTAATTTGGGTTTATTTGTGGTTTGTTACATTAACCGTTGATTCTCTGTTCAACTAGAGCTTTCATCGCCTTGAACCAACGGTAAGGCCCAATATTTAAACACTTCGATGATTATATTGTACGACCTAATACCTTCATTATCTAGCATATTGACCTATCTTAACAACGTATGCAGACAGTTAATATAGAATATATTATCCCAGTAGCCTACAACTTCACCATATTCGTCTCAAGAAAGATGTTGGTTTGACGGACAATAAACCAAAGTTCCGTTACCAAATTAAACACATACGTTCAAATGAGGCTGCTTTGCGTTCGTTATAGGTTTCGCAAATATAGGCCTAAATATTCAAACAAATCTAAGCAGACGATCCCTTCCCCTTCCAACCTCCAGAAAGAACGACACGCAAACGTAGCCTATGCAAACGTATGCACTTGGTCTGTAGAAATGTCATAGGCACAATGCAACTACGTAACACTTTATACAAACAAAAGCAAAATAACATCCTTAAGGTTAATGTAGTGGAAAGTTATGGACATTTCTGTCAATGCAATAATAAATAAAAGGAATAACCGAATTCTAATAATAACTTTCATTTGAGAAAAAAAAACATCCACAGTAAAATCTGCCACGCATTGAGAAACACAACCTGCCAAATCCAACCACATTTTTTTGTAACAGAAACATGAAATGTATTTGATTGACTTGATATAAACCACACATCAACGACGAGACAATATGTCCTCAACGATTGGATGGACACCGCTTGTTGGAAATATGATGCAACAATGTGGAGTCATCAAGAGCAGGATAAACAAATTATTCAACCACTGCCAATAAGGAAAAAATCGGCCCTGTGCCGTCAGATTTGGAGCGTCTGCCATCGGAACACGCTACGGAGCGTAGGGCTGTTCTAGTAATCTCACATCGACCAATAAGCTTAAACAGGAGGAGGAAGAACAAAAGACCGCTGCTCCAGCATTTTGGTTCATGTCTCATCATGCCAGCCGTGGCAACACATCTCGAGCTGTTCCAAAGAGGTGGCTGTAAACCCCTGTGCGCCACAACAAAGTGAAATAGATGGTTTTATGCCTATATGGTTTTAGGGTGAATCTGTGCAGTCGGGGCTGTTTCCAGTGCTGTAAAGTCTTTGTCAGGGACGCATACCAGGGGGAGACAGCCATTCAGGAAGCTGAATGAAAGTGACTTTGGATTCCAGACGGTCTCTTCCAGTCGTACTAGCGCTTAAAGGAGAAGGGGGTGTGAAGCCAGGAGGAAATGGAGCAATATAAACAACTGAATCTCCTAAAACAAACGTGCATTCAATACATAAATTGTTGAACAAAAACGCCGACAAATGAATCAATAATTACCATTCTTAATATTGCTTGGACTATTTTGGAAAGAAAACGTTATATAGTGTGTCGCTCACTGCAGTGTTGAAATCGATAATGGACAACATTAATGAGGGTAGTGATATACTGATAGGCCCATATTGCATATAGGTCTAGAAGAATTTATGTATAAGTTAACACACAACAGCTATTTCAATGCTGCCCTTTCCTGCAGATACATGCTCACAAACTTGCATTGCAACTTTTAAAGTCAAACAACAGTCATGCAACAACGTTGATTTAGTAAAAAACATTTTGTTTGTTTGTTTGAAAAAGGCTTCCTATGGAAATGAGCGCCACAACTGTTGACAGCCATAAACATGCCTTACCTTTGCCTTCAAGCTAACCAATGTTTGGTTATCCAAATTATTTTCCTGGAACTAATTTCATGCTTTATAGATGATCTCGCTCTCTCTCTCTCTCTCTCTCTCTCTCTCTCTCTCTCTCTCTCTCTCTCTCTCTCTCTCTCTCTCTCTCTC
>JAOPUA010000001.1:4768233-4780697 GCA_027122455.1 Trisopterus luscus | reverse complement strand
CCGTGCTATGACGACCCCGCCCACGTTGAGTAGGTACTTTTTGTAATGGAAAAGGAACCGTGCCGAGTCGAGGCGAGGCGAGTCGTGCTGGAAAAGTGTAGTGGAAAAGCGCCATAAGTTCCTTTCCCCCAATTGCTTCTCCGCCATGGCCGAGATAAACCCCACAACGAGTCTTTACTTGTTGTGGAAGTACCAGAGAATCGGAGACCCGACCCAGTCTTTATTCATAATATCAGAGAATATCCCCGTCAGTTCGGCCGCGCCGCAATGAATGAATAAAGATCGTAAACACGTCGAAAAAATAATATTTATTTTGATAGATATAAAGTTACTACTTTACAACCTCAATGATAACCAACATTTAGAAAAAGATGTACTTTAATTCAGCCTTGGGAGAATTCAAAGCGTAGTGTGTTGGGACTGTTATCAAAACGGGCTTTTAGGTTAAATAACTAATGCTGTCTGAGTCTGTAGCAAATCCCACATCGTTATTGTTGTATTCAACCATTAGCAAGGGGACACTGATTAATTAATATATTTATGGATTTCTATCACATTTATTTAAAACAAGACACATTTGTGTGTGGATCAGAAATGTGGTTGGGAAACCTATTTTTGTGTTTGTGTCACAAATGAGCATATAAGTCAATTTGTGTGTGCAATGAAATGTATTGCACACATGAGTAATTTACATATAAATCTCAAAATACATTTGTGAATCCTTCTCTGTGCATTCATTATTAATGACACTGAACTGACCCCATAGTTGCTGGCTGTCGCTGGCTGGATGAATGTGTGAATGTTAGGCAATATTGTTAAGCACTTTGAGTGGACACTGGTTAGAAAAGCTCTGTATAAATGCAGTCCATTTACCACATTCATTTACTTCAGCAGGTGGAGGAGTGATCCTGTATGCAGGCTCCTCGGGCAGCTCCAGCCCCAGCCCCGGCAGCCCGTCCAGTGGGTACCAGACCCAGTCGCCCTCGTGCCAGTCCCAGCCCTCATCTCCCGAGATCGCCACCTTCACAGAAATCGGGGCGTTGAAGCAAAGGTCGTCGGGATGCACCACCTCCTCCTTATCGTCGTCCAAGCTAGTGTTCCAGTTCCCCGAGGTGTTCGGGGGGGCCACCCCTCAGCACACCTACATGCACCCCGTCGCTGGGAAGAGGCCCAGCAGCTTCTCTGGAACCTTCACCAGTGAGTCCTTCTTGCTGTCCCTGAGTATTGTGTTATTGTCATGTTTGAAGTTCTTTGTCTTGTGCATCTTGTACATCAGACTGACCTAACTGTCCTTTTAAACTGTTCACAGAGACTGGAGGGATGGTCTTGCTGTGCAAAGTTTGTGGGGACATCGCGTCTGGGTTCCACTATGGCGTGCACGCCTGTGAAGGCTGCAAGGTAATCCCACCATCACTAAACACTAGCAGCTTGGTAATTCCGAGATGCCAAACCCCCACCTTCAATTCAGTCTTTTTATTAAAAGTGACATGGCATGACAAGAAAGGGATGGCAAAAGCCATAGGAAATGATTATCCCAAGTGTTCTTACAATACCCTATAGTATATAAGTAAGCATTGAAATGACACCCCTCACACTGACAGTGTGATCACCCTGCCGTACCAATTGATCCACACAGGACCAGTGGGAACTGCACTTAGCTTTGGCCGTGTGACTTCATTTAACGCGGTCCTTCATGTCGTTTCCCAGGGCTTCTTCCGTCGAAGCATCCAACAGAACATCAACTACAAGATGTGTGTGAAGAACGAGAACTGTCTTATCATGCGCATGAACCGCAACCGCTGCCAGCACTGCCGCTTTAAGAAGTGCCTCTCCGTCGGCATGTCTCGAGACGGTGAGACTCCACTTGACACATTTTTTAGAAGCAAGAGGGACATGCGGGCCACTCTGTCACCATGCCACAGTGATCTGATTAGCAGAAGCAATGGGGAAATGGTGAACTCATTTATGGCACCTCTCGTAATGTAGGTCTCCGTACAGAACGTAACGTGGGAGGCCTTTTGAGGTCATGGTGCCAGTGGCGCAGTCACCTGCTGCTGTTCTGCGACCGCCGCGTCCTCCTCCCTGGACAGACACCAGGGGGTTTATGTGACTTTATCAAACCCCCAAACGCCTTGCTTTGGGAAGTTTCAAAACATCTTTCCTTCGTCCTTTGTGGATATCTCTCCTCCACGCTGTCTCCTCAGGCTCGGTACATTCCCTGCACCGTCGTCTGCAGTGCCATGTTCTCCTAACCTCCCCCCGCCTCCTCACACCTCCTTCCCAGACAGTGATTTATGAGAGGAGGAGGCGCTGTGTCCCCGAAGCCATCCGTCATCCAGAAAACTGCAGCAAACACAGAAATTATTTTAGGAAATTGGAACAGGGTCAACTTGATTACTTTGCTTATGCCCTTACAGCATCTTACCGCAATTAACTGTGGATACAGAAACAATTAAGAGGAGAAGAAAAAAACACATACATACAAAAACACAGCAAAGGCGTTCATAAGCACACTCACATCACCTAGTTTCTACATTGCCCTGACTCCAAAACATTGATTGATCACCTATCAGCATAAATTAAGAAAGGCAGCCAGCCGGGTTGGCCCAGAAAAACAATGCCAAATTAGGCCTATAGCATCTACGTTCTACACCATGACCTACTTGTTTGTAGTCGTTTTCATCTCATTGTGTGTCTACCTCTCTGTACTCTAAAATGTTCTACAAAGTCTAGTCTATCAAGGGAGATATTATTTATGTATATATTATATTGTTTGCTCCACACTTTTGGTGCGCAAAGAACTTGAGGCAGCAAGCAGAATGGAGACGCAGAGCACGGCTGGTATGAAACTAAACATGAACCTGGAGGATTCTTGAAAGAATCATGAACCACAACCTAGAAACCCCTTTCACAATGTTGTAGTCATTGCCAAAACAGGAAACCCACATATAACGGCCTGGAGCCCACATTAAATAGTACACCCTTATTTCACACAAGGCTGTTGTGTGCATTTGCTTCACACTCCAGACAAGTATTGAAACTTCTCTGGTAACAGGAAGCTAAGTGTGCCACTATGCCAACTGGCACACTGGCACAGTTTGCCAATTGGGAACACATTTTATGTGAAAGCTACAGCTTTGATGCTTTTTAATCTAAAGTCATGAGGAAAATTGCCTGTCATGGAATCTTGTCCTGTGAACAATTAGCAAAGCATTGTTAAAGCATTTGTTAGTCGATACATTAGATGATCCATTGTACCATGTGCTGACAAATAGATTTCAAATTAGCCTACTACTTCAGCCTACTCTTTCCTTTAGATTCTTTCAGTTTAACTTCCTCATTCAACAATACAATCCCAACATTGATTTATAAATTGTACTTGTTCTTATCTTTGCCAAGTCTATTTGGTCCAAGATAAGATAAGGTACAACTTTTTACTCCCAAGAGGCCAAATTCACAATACAGCAGCAGTCTGCACCCCTCTCCAAAACTCACCTAAATAGCAACATTCTCAGCAATATAAGCCATCCTCCTCAGTGCTCTTCCCTCTACCCCTCTACTTATCCATTCTAACACACTCTTTCTCATCCTGTGCTTTTGCAGAGTCCGAACTCTCTTGCTCCCTTTTCGTGATCTTGGTGCATGCAATAGCAGACTCCTGGTGCCCCACTGCCCTACTTACAAACTGAGGGAGGCATTGGGAGAAGGAGAATGAGATTGATAGAGAAAAGGCTGAGGCTGATGCTGGCATAAGGACCTATAAATAACTCGGAGAGTGGGGAGGGGGGGGGGTGGAAGTACAGTTATGGAGAAGCAAGTGTACAGTTTAACACTTGCTGACACTCCTTCTCTGGAATCAATCGATGTTTAAAGAAAATCCATCAAAGCTTCATGCCTTTTTGGTGAATGTGTGTGGTTTAATGCATTATAAAGTGATAGGGTTAGAATCCTGAATGTTGTGTGTTGGACAGCAGTACTTATTCTTTGCTTCTTGGTTCTATCTGTCCCTAGCTGTCCGTTTCGGCCGTATCCCCAAGAGAGAGAAGCAGCGTCTCCTGGACGAGATGCAGAGCTACATGAACAGCCTGAATGAGTCCACCACCATGGACATGGACCCTTCCCCAGTGGGGGGCAAGTCCCCAAGCCCCAGAGACTGCAACTCTAAAGAGGCCATCGGGGCCATCTCTAGAGCGTACCGGGACATCTTCACCACCACGAGTCAGGGGAGACCCGCCAAGAGGGCCAACATGTCCACCAACAGCCATCTATCCCCCGTTCCTCAAGAAGCTAAATACCCCCGTGTCTCCTCCCATCCGGGCTGCACACTGGGTTACCAGTCTTTCCCCATTGCTTGCCCCCCAACTGACAACAACAGCCAGTCAACGTTCTCCATTGTAGACCACGGTCGGTATAACTCGACAGTGTCACACAACCTACATCCGCAGGAGTCCACCACCCAGAGCGATAACCCTGTCGCTCACAGCCACTTCCCAGCAGCAGCCCCCACTCAACACTCCTGCCCATGGAAGTTGGCGCAAGGATCGAAAGTTCTTGTGAGTGTAACAGACAAACCCTAACTCATCTATCACTAATTGATACTTCTAGTATCTTATCACCATGTACATTATCTTTCTGATGTAAAGACTACACATAAGGGATCAATACACTCTCAACAAATTGAGGGTAGTGAGTTGAAGGTTGAGTTTGTGTTTTTCTTTTGTTTTTCAACGAAGGCCTGTCCTCTGAATGCGTACCCTGTATCAGGGCCCGAGTGCACCAGCCAGCAGGTATGGGAGTCCTTCTCCCATGGTTTCACTCCTGCTGTCAAAGAAGTGGTAGAGTTTGCCAAGGGTATCCCAGGGTTTCAAGAGCTCAGCCAACAAGACCAAGTCATGCTGCTAAAATCAGGCACCTTCCAGGTAATTCTCATGACTTGCTGTTATTTATGCTATAGAGGATCTCGGACTGTATTTTTTTTTGTTAACCTGATGTTCTGGTAATGTGAGTGTATATGTTCTATGCTGTACAACAAATTGCATCTCAGAGGACATTAAAGTCAAAGTCATATCAAATGATTGACTACATTTATTAATTACTTGTTTTTACAACCGCTGGGGAACCATTTCTCCACTCTTCTTGATTGCTGAACTTTCTCTTGTGTGTGGCGACCAGGTTCTCATGGTGAGGTTCTGTACGTTATTCAACGCTGAGGAGCGCAGTGTCACCTTCCTGAACGGCCAGACCTACCCGCTGGCCGCTCTCCGCACCCTGGGGATGGGCACCCTGCTCGACGCCATGTTCGAGTTCAGCGAGAAGCTGGGCTCTCTGGGGCTGGAGCCCGACGAGATGGCTCTGTTCATGGCTGTTGTTCTGGTGTCTGCCGGTAAGAGCCGCATCACAACTCACCCATGACAACCATTATGTTCTTTATATTATATCAGGATAACTTATTAGTAACAGAGTGATACAAGAAGGCAGGTCGAGACGTTGATATCCATTTTAACTCTGATTTACTAGCACCAGAACAATGTTACAAGTTATACCTAACAGGTGCCGTAGAGTGCCCCTTAAGGCATGGGAATAACAATGCAGCTATCCATTGCATTCCTAACATCTCCCAACTTAATAAGGTTGTTAACATAACCACGGTCTCTTCAGCAATACCGTTCATCTTCACTACAGAACAGTCTCGAAGGCCATTTTGTGTTATTGTTTGAAATATGTTGCCTTTTAATGGTCAGGTGCTTCATGGATACAATACAGTGGACTGTGTTGTTTAGCAAATCAAACACAGAGCCAGAGAAGCTGTGTGGCTCACCGTTGATGGTCCCGCTCTCAAAGCCGTGTGTGTGGCCGCTTCCCTTCAGACCGCTCAGGCATCTCGGACCCGGGCGCCGTGGAGCAGCTCCAGGAGGGCCTGATTCGCGCCCTGCGCTCCCTTACTGCCCGCCGGCACCCCGGGGACGGAGGCCTCTTCCCCAAGCTGCTGCTGCGCCTGCCCGACCTGCGCACCCTCAACACCCTGCACTCAGACAAACTGCTGGCCTTCCACATCAACCCCTGAGCCGGCCGCGGACGCACCATCACACACACACACACACACACACATACAGGACCTTCACTCACACACGTGGTACACACACATGACTGATCATCCTAGACTCGTCCTCCATACCTCTGGAGTTCCTTCGAAGGAGAAGAGGTCAACGAAGAGAAGGAAAGCGATGAATATATGGATGTTTTGAGAATAACGCGCGGACACACACACTGCAAGGTCTCATGAAGAACATTGTACTACACCGTGAATCAATGCAATGGAGAAAAATCATTTTAGACAGATTTATACCCCTTTTCCAGTTAAAAACAGACACTTCACTTAAGTAATTAAGTGACTCCTTATTCCTATGCATCAGCAGACCATCGTTAAGCTGCCTGTTTAGGTCATGATTTAGAGGGACCATTAAAATACATTTTTTCATTTTTTGTGATTAAGGAAGGAAACGTGTAAATACATTAATAGATTAAGTTGATATATTAAGATCTTTGACATTATTTCACTAAACATACCATATGTATTAGTATTTGACAGAATCACATCACTTTACACCAATATACGATATGATTCCTTTTATATTTGACAGAAAAGCTTCCGTTTCACAACTTACTGTCAGCTATGCGCTGTTAAGAACTTCACATTTGAATCATATTAACTCTTATTTCACCAAGAGTTGTATCAACATTATTGTATTGCAACTGAAATCATAAGCTGTCTAAGATACTCCATGCATGATGGATTTTTATGGATTTCATGAAATTTGTTTGTCCAGGGACTACAGGCGGAAATTAGTAATTATTGCTATAACCTGGCGCAATACATTTTTTCTTGTTTTACGAGATTAATGTTTTTTTTGTGCATTGTCCCTGTTTTAAATAAATAAATTCCTAAATTCCTAAATCCTAAATATGTAACTCTAACGTCTATATATGCATTGAACAGAACTTGCGGTGCTGTACATAAAGGATTGTGTGTTGGAGAATGTTGAGTAAGGGGCCTCAGCGAGCGCACAGCTTTTTCCTGCTGTTAGCTCAGCCAGCATCATACAAAATATCACCAGCATTCACTCTCCATGCAACCGTCCCTCTGCCCCCAATGTTTGTCATACAAACACAAATGTATTTTTCAGGTTAAGGGAGGATGCATAGTCTCTCACTGCTTGCGTGTCATGATTACAATTTTTTGAACACATGTTGTGCATTTGTAAATCTTCCTGCATAGAATTGATATAAAGATGTTATTATGTATATTTTGTCTTCTTTTTGTCTATTCAGTCAAATAAAAGAAAAAGAAAAAATATTTGTTATTGTTAAATGATTCTGAATTTATTACGGTTTAGATCAATTTGTAGGAGATTTAAATGGTGCCCGCATTGAAATATGACGTTGCATGTTTCATGGTAGCGATTTACTGATAGATATATACAAGGCCAATCAATACATATATAATACATAATAATCAAATAATCAATAATACATACACAAATTAAGTACGCACAAATCAAAACTTGCCATGAGAAAAGCTAAGCTTCACCGGGACAGGGCCAGGTCTGTTTGATAATGTAAGCACATCTAAGTGACTAAGCTTAAGACTGTTGTGTATTTATATAAAAGGGTGGCAGGAAGGACAGCTTCCTGAATCTTGGAAAGAGGCAGTGGTGGTGCCAATAAGGAAGCCAGGAAAAGATCCAACAGTAATCTCTGATTAATTACAGACCAATAGTCTCGACATCTCAAACAGGAAAGATTATGGAACTCATTCTGGCTTACTTAGTAATAAACTCATGTCATAGCTTCAAAGTATTTTCGGAAAGGACTGGGGATCCAATGGATCCGGTGATATGCAATGAAATGAATAACCAGTCATCCATCAGTACATAGGAGACAGTGGTAACGTTAGTTAGATCACTTTGTGCTTTGATTTGTTAAAATTCATGTGAAGCATTAAATAGTCTAAGGTCTAAGTCTAAGGTAAGTCAATCAGGCAAGATCTGCTGTATGAAACTTTACAATCACTGGTGAGAATCCGGATGATGGGGATAATAGCTTTCATATGGTTTCCACTGCATTTAGGAATTAAAGATGATAAAGAGATGATAAATATGCAAAGGATGCAACCAAAGAAGACCGGACGTAAACCAACTTCAGTTGAGCAGAAAACAAAAGTTGAATGAAGAGAAAGAATAAAAGCGGCAGAGCACATGTGATGAAGAAGTTTATGGATAATATGTTTGTACCATCCAAGAGGAATTTGGAAAGACAGGAAATGTAGGGTGGTGCAAGAAGGAGGAAGGAAGGATGAGAATTTGGCATAGAAGATTAAATAGATTAGTTATTTTAAAGAAACATCCAAACGGGATTCCAAATGGACAAGAAAAGTGGAAGAGTCAGAGAGGGCAACATTGAAAGAAGCACTGAGAAGTGAAGGGGTAGGCTGCAAATGGGTTTAAAATGAGGGCTAACATTATTTTGTTTTTTACATTTATAATCACGGTCAGTTAGATGGTTTACTGGTTTTGGCTTGTGTTTTTTTTTTTTAATAAGGAGTATCCAGAATTACTAGTCCTGTTCAGACGGTGGCGGTAATACTCCAAGTAGTTTTGTTAGCTGCTTAAAAACACTATACGAGAAGAAGAAGAGGTGGAGGCGGAGAACATAGACGTAAGAATAGACGCCGCATTGGCTGCTGGGCGCAAGAAATGCGGCCGCTATCTTGGAGCGGTCACACTCCTGTTGCGTAGCAGCAGAAGACACAAGATGCCAGAGCACTGTGCAGCATATTCCTGCTCAAATCGGCGGACCATAGCAAACATGGCCCTGGGGATTGCTTTTCAGGAGGAGACCACAGTTTGGCATCGACAACCATCATACTGACTTGTTGTCATTGGTTGTGTCTGTTTCACAAGATACTGCTGCACCACATTGCCAAACTTGCCTTTCTTGAACTGCAGAAAGGGAGCACGAGATAAGCTCTGCAAAACAGTCCTCTTTCAGGGGTTTTAGCTCATAACAACTTTTATGTGCTTATATATAGATATCGAATGTATTAATATATTGTTTATGTATGCTATGTATATTTTGATTAATTGTTTCAACTTATTCAAATAGCTGAATTTACTGCCCGTTTCTGCTTCTCTTATCCTATTTATAGTGTGTGATTTGCAAAATACGTATCACAGCCTACATCATAGGGTGACCAGACGTCCCCGTTTTTGGTTGCCTGTCCCTGGCTAAATACAGAAAAAACTACCTTGTCCCCGTTGTTTTTGAAGACAACGTTAGGTTTTTCAATCAGATTGCTAGTCAAACTGGAAATGTCCCCCTTTTCGGGGATTATATTCCCAGTTTTTATTTATATCATACAGTATATCTGAATATTCTGTTATACACTGAATACATTATGTTTTACACTGAATACACTGAATATACACTGAATACACTGTTAAGCCCACTATGGATTTTAAAACAAGCCAAGCCATGTGTCCTGTATCATGGCTACATGTATGATCTTTGCAGCAAAAGAACCCGCGTGAAAATCAGTTTGGTATTCAATGAGGTTTCATTAATTAAATGCGCTAACAGTTCATCGCACCCATGGTATAAGATCTCTGATTGTACCTGCCAAACGGATTCCACTGAAGAGCAGGTGGAGCGGTCAACCGGTCCAAGATGGCAGCCCCACGGCTCGTCAGCGCCAGTCGGCAGTAGCGGCCGATGCGGCGTCTACTCTTTACAGCGTCTGTGGCGGAGAAGGGCGGAGAAGGGCCGAGAGGGAGGAGGAGGAGGAGGAGCAGATGCGCCCCCTGTTGGTCAATTCACGACAAACCCGGAAATAAAATGTCGTTTTGAAAAGCAATGTAGGAAACACTGGTGACTGTCATTTGTGATGTTTTGCAAGGATCTTTCATAGTGCTCCTGCAGTAATATTGGAAGACTACTAATCGAAATGGTAAGCTGGTAAGCTTTTTCAAAATAAAACCAGAGTTTTGTGGCTGGCATTCCTCGTTTAAATACCCAGAGCTGTGAGTTGGAGGCAGCTGCTCATAGACACTTTCACCGGTATGTCATCATACGGTTTAATTCAGGCAAAAAGCATTATGGTTATCATGTTGACCATTCCTTCGGAGTTGTTGGTAACTTGTTTGTTTATAACCAAATATTTTTGAGGGGGATTTTTTTGTTCTGTCTGTAAGATCCGGGTCCGTGTCTGTCTTCCTGATACCGTGGTTTGTTTACTCAACCGACCGTGATCATGTTGACTGGTAACCGGATTCGATCCCCGGTTCGAAGGTTCGATCCCCGGCTCCTCCTCCATGAGTGTCGAGGTGTGACCGCGAGAGGCACCTGACTGCTCCTGACGAGCTGGCTGTCGCCTTGCAGGGTTGACTCCGCCGTCGGTGTGTGAATGTGTGCATGAATAGGTTAATGTTAGGCGCTATTGCAAAGCGCTTTGAGTGGCCATTGGTTAGAAAAGCACGGTATAAATACAGTCCATTTACCATGTTTTTATTAAGTCTCTAATATTGTTCTACTTTTAACCCTCATCTCCACACAGGATCTGGGACACCGCTAGAAGATGCGCTGAAGATACAGCAATAGCACAAAATAGATAATAGAGAGTTTGTGCACAACGTCAAACACACTATGTGGCTCACGGTGTATCTTGCAGTCATTGTCTTGCTCGCGTTGTGTGTGTTCCTTGAGGTCACTGCGCGGCGTCTGATCCCTCCGCAACCTGCGTCCACAGCGGTAGCAAACCCAGCATTCCGCAAGTTCCAGACCCTCTTCCTGCGGGCCTACCTGTTAGCCCTCTGGGCAGACTGGCTCCAGGGCCCGTACCTCTATAAACTGTACCGCCACTACAGCTTCCTGGAGTCTCAAATAGCCATTCTGTATGTGTGTGGCTTGGGCGCCTGCATTCTGTTTGCTCCATTTGCTAGTTGGTTGCCTCAAGCCCTGGGCCGCAGACGGTCGTGCCTGCTCTTCTGCCTCACTTACTCGGCCTGTTGTCTCACAAAACTCTCCAGGGATTACTTTGTTTTAATCATCGGCCGTGTCCTCGGAGGGCTGTCCACGTCGTTGCTCTCCACCACGTTCGAGGCCTGGTACGTCCATCGGCACACAGAGGTCCATGATTTCCCCAAGGAGTGGATTCCCAGCACCTTCGCCAAGGCTGCCACGTGGAACCACGCGTTGGCTGTGGGTGCTGGGCTGGTGGCTAACCTGTTGGCCGAGTGGCTCCACCTGGGCCCCGTGGCCCCCTTCATCCTGGCCGTCCCCTGCCTGGGGGCGTGTGGATGGGTGGTGCTCACCGACTGGGGCAAAGAGGAATCGGAAGGATCCTCTGAGGGAGACAAACACAGACCTCTCCTTGGCCCCTCTGCACATCCTGTCCACACATCTGCCGGGGCCCGGTTCTGGCGAAGCTGCCAGGAGGGCCTGCGCTGCCTGCTGTCTGACAGGAGAGTAATGTTGCTGGGTGCGGTGCAGGCTCTCTTTGAAAGTGTGCTATACATCTTTGTCTTCCTATGGACCCCGGTACTGGACCCCCATGACCCCCCTCTGGGGATAGTGTTTTCGTGCTTGATGGCCTCCAGCATGGCGGGCTCCCTGCTGTACCGCCTGGCCACCTCCTCGCGCTACCACCTGCAGCCCAGCCACCTGCTGTGCCTGGCCGTGCTCATGGCATTCTTCTCTTTCTTCATGCTGACCTTCTCCACAGCCCCGGGACAGGCCAGACCCTTTGAGTCTCTCATTGCCTTTGTGCTGCTGGAGATGGCGTGCGGACTCTACTTTCCTGCGGTCAGCTTCCTCCAGGCCAGGGTGATCCCGGAGGAGAAGCGTGCCGGGGTGTTGGCGTGGTTCAGGCTCCCGCTGCACCTGCTGGCCTGCCTGGGGCTGCTGGCCCTCCACGGGGAGGTCTCCGGGACCGGAGGGGGTGAGGGAGGCAGTGGGACCAGACACATGTTTGGGGGCTGTGCGGTGATGATGATGGCCGCTCTGCTGGCCATGGTCAGTCTCTTCACCCTGGGCAAAAATGACACTGAGCTGAGGCTGGAAGGAACCAGAGATGACGGGGAGTGACATCAATAACAACATAAAATTGCTGCTCACTACATGAACATTCAAGCTTTTTGTATTGCCAAAGACCGTTACAGATATACAGAAGTTTATGGTGTCTTGAAGTTAATAATGTCCTTGTGTAATGTTTGATAGCTAACTTTCTTAACAGTAAGGATTCTTTAAGCTACTATAACATGTATTTTTGGGTCCGAACAACGATGCTGACAAGAGTATGCAATGATAATATTGAAGAACATTCCCTTCCATAATTTGCATTGTGTGTGTGTGTGTGTGTGTGTGTGTGTGTGTGTGTGTGTGTGTGTGTGTGTGTGTGTGTGTGTGTGTGT
>JAOPUA010000001.1:4751033-4762170 GCA_027122455.1 Trisopterus luscus | reverse complement strand
TGTGTGTGTGTGTGTGTGTGTGTGTGTGTGTGTGTGTGTGTGTGTGTGTGTGTGTGTGTGTGTGTGTGTGTTACAGCGCCTGCATTTTACTACAGCTGGGGTGAATGAATGCATGGCTACTTGATACATGATCCAATACATTTTTGAGTAACTTGAAAGTTAATTCCCTGTTTGATACAATTTTTATACAATAAAAGATAGAAATAGAATGTTCACTACAAGGGCATTTATCATCAAAAAACAACAACTTAAAATACAATAAACCAGTAACTTTAGGACTATTGTGTTGTTAGGTTTTGTGTCTCCTACAGTATATTTTTATAAAGTATATTGATATTGACAAAACTGATATAAAATACAATACTACTATTACTACTTCTAACTATTACAATACGTTTAAATTACACTACACATTACTACACCTAATTATTTATTACCACTGCCTTAGGTTCCCTTATTATTACTTACTTTATTATTGTTTATTGTGATCTATTGATGCTACTTATTTTAAATTATTTTATTTTATCTTTATTTACTTAATCTTGTATTGTTGCTGCTATGTGGCCGTTGAGGAACCACCCTAATAATTTAACTCCTGTGTACTTGTACAATAAGATGTGATCGTAGCGTTTGCAGTATTCAGTATAGCATGTTGTATGTATGTATGTATGTATGTATGTATGTATGTATGTATGTATGTATGACATTCTCACTAGCGGATCAATGGCTCTGTCCCGATTCAAAAGATGAGGAGTTCAGTCTCTCGAGCCTGGTTAGAGTTCAGTCTCTCGAGCCCCCCTTCGGTTCCAGCGGCCACTCATCCAATCAAAATGTGCGTTGGTGAGACGTCGGGTTCAGCCATGTTGTGGTTTTGAATGAGGAAGAAGCGGGAGACGTTTATTCTTTAGCGAGTTTAAATACCATTTAAAGTGAAACCCACGTCACGTTTTTTAATCCGTAAGCGGTTCAAAATGATACTTTCTTCGCAAAAGTGGTAGTTTCGACCACTTTTAATTCAAACAGTTGCCCAGTTTAGCCTAGCCTGCTGGGTTAGCATTAGCTAGCCGAGATAGCTTAGCGCTAGCGCGCTAAGCTAACTAGCTAACTTTAAACCAACTAGCTCAGCAGCTTAGTTCAATTAACCAGATAACCAATGACTTTTGCTACGGTTGTCGACCAGTCGATATCAACCAGCCACAGCTAACCCAGCAGTCAGTCGAATGACGCGCACTGGGTCCATCTGTGTGGTCTGTTGGTCTGAAAGTGACAATAGCGGCGGCTTCTTCATCAACAACGCGTCGTTCATCAATAAGTCTCCAGACGGTCATGATGAATAAAATATACGAGTGGATGGTCACGAGCTACGCCAGTTTTCGAGAAGGAGCGCCAGGCGCCAACCACTCACAGGAAGCACGGGAGGACGCTCGAGCCAAGAGGAAAAGACCACTTGATGGGTAAGAGCTGAAGAGTAAAGGATCAACGCTGCAGCGCGGTGGCCAGACGTGCTCGGTCAGCCGCCGCTGCTTACCGAGCGCGAGCCCGACCTCCCGATGTTGACATAAGTCGAGACATTGTTGCACCTCGTTGTTGCAATATGTCGATTAGCCACAACCCTAATGGATAGCGTTATTGTTTTAAAGTTTGGAAGACTGCGATGACGCCCGCCACGAAGATGTCAGGACAGCCAAGAAGTCGCGGAGAGGTAAGACGTAAACCGATCGTGCAACAAACACTGTTCCTCCTCTATCGAGTCTTATGGACACATGCCTGACGTGCGTTCACCTGCTCTCCAGGTGATCTCATGGACACCGTGAAGGGCGCGGCGGAGCGGGTAAAAGACCACGGCTCCACCGTGGCGACCTGGGTGAAGAATAACGTGAGTCCTACTTTGAGGAGCATACTCCCAGGTCCTCCGCCTGCGGTCCCGCAGCCTCAAGCGTCCACATCTGCGGCGACTTGGACAGGCAGACATGTATGTTTGGAAAGGACGCACTATGTATCCACGTTTGTGTATGTATGTGTGAACGTGATCTGTTATGCATTGTTTAGGTCGCAACGCCCAACTCTGGCCGTTTGGACGATGTGTTCGCAGCTCCATCGACACCACCAGAGTGGAAGTTAAAATCTGGTAAGTTTGTGGTGTGTACGGTTCTGCAATGTTTGGGTCATATGAACACTTTGATACAACAAATCAATTTCAACCAACACATTTTAAGAGTGTTATAAACATATATTGCATTGTGTGGCAGGTTCCCTGTCAAATGCTGAGGCCTGTCCTGCTTAATGTTTGATTTCAGAATCGTACCGAAATGAAAAGTTTGTAATGGGATCCAAAGTGTGCAGGCGTCAAGTGTGCATGAATCTAGCCCACCGAGAAGTATCCAAAACAAATGGACACTCAACCACTTTCCAGCCATCCTCTACCCCCACCACCAGTGCTGTACACCCTCCCCCACGGTTAGGGAGACCCCTCAGCCTACACACACATGGAACATCAAGGTATGTAACAGTCATTTCATTTACACAAGAACACTTTACGGTTTGAGCTGTTCAGTGTAAACCTAACTCCTGACATTTCTGAATTCTGCGTGATGGACCCATCTTAATTTTACCACTGCGACCTGTGGCGGCTCTTCTGCGGTGGGCCTAACCAGCAGGTCTTACACCAGCATGTACGAGAAGACGTTCCCCATCAGGATGGTGCAGAGCCCGACACACAGCCCCTGTGGCCGTCTGCCAGGGGCCCGACGACGCTGTGCCGCACCGGAGGTCAGACACTGGGAACCACCGCCTACCAGCCACATCAGTTATTAGTCTGAACTGTTACATAGTCTTATTCAGTGGAACCCTCTCACGCCTGCTGCTTTCTATCCCTCCATCGGAGCAGTCTGTGCATGAGGAGGAGAAGGAGGCCTACAGGCAGCTTCTGAACATTGTTTCCGGTGGCCATTCGTCCTGCCTCAACGTGCGTTCACACAGAGATTTGTAAGTATCTCTTTAACGTCTCATCTCTCCTAAGTGTCACTTTATGAAATGTCATAGAGGAAGGTGATCACCTCCCTACCCCCTCCCCTCTTTCTCAGCACCAGCCTTCTGAGCACCAGTAAACGGCTCCTGCAGTTCTCTACCCCTGCGGGAGTGGAGGGTACTTCAGACGGACCCAGCATGAGCCCGCGGGGCCTCTCAAGCCAGAGCTCCAGCAACCTCCCTAGTCCAGTGGAGGCCTCCATCAAGCCCGGTACCCTGCCCTGGTCCCCAGACCTCAGCTCCACTGGGGCAGCGAGCATTCAGTCAGTCCCCTCGCCTGGTGCCATCCTGGACACCTCCTCTCGGGACAGTCTGTCGTCAGGTAGGTAAAGCTTGTGAAGCTGAAGCAGTGATGCAGACTTTTGCAGCATGTAAGTAATTTCTTTTTTTGTGTGCAGCTCACGATGGGGACTCAGTCATAATTGTAAAAGAAGAAAGGGGTAAAAAGCCAAGCCCTCCAAGGTTTGTACATATTGGTTCCGCTATTTAGATTTTAAGATAGATATTAAATGTTATATTCATTCTACAACCTTGCTAATTGGATTTGTAGTGAGGTTCAAGACGATACATTGTACATTTGCTGATAAAGGTCTTGTTATAAATAATACAACTGTTGATGAAGTGTGACATGCACACTTGAAAACATTCACTGAAATCTTACCTATTCTTATGTCCTAACTCTCTAGTGTCCCGTGTTTCAAAGCAGAGCTATGGATCAAAGAATTGTAAGTTGATCTGAAATAAACCATTGTTTGGCACTATTTTCGTGTGTGTGTGTGTGTGTGTGTGTGTGTGTGTGTGTGTGTGTGTGTGTGTGTGTGTGTGTGTGTGTGTGTGTGTAACCTAAACAACATCTTTTCTCCTCTGGTAGGACTAGTATGTATGACTCTCGAGCTCGGGAGAGGAGGAGACAGATCGACGAGCAGGAGGCCTTAGCGGCCATGCTCCTGCGCCAGGTGAGTTCACAGCACAGGATCTTTTCAGACGTGGGCCTACCGCGTTGTCTTCTTTCCCTCCGTTGATCCGGCTCTGTGTTTATCAGCGGCTGTCTGGAGATGGCCAGTGGGTCCCCAAGGTGGAGGTCCACATTCGGGTTCCCCTGGAGAAGGAGGTCCCGCTGACTCCCCTCATAGAAGAGCCAAAGAAGCTGGATGAGAAACCAGAATTCCCTGAGCTTGTCGAGGTATATCTTCCTACCTTCTTCCTCTTCCGGAAAGCTCTGCTGGTGTTCTTGCTGTGTGAGACTATCGTTGGCTTGTGCTTGTAGGAGATGGAGGATGAGGTGAACAGGGTGCTGAAGGGTGGCAGTCCACACGAGGTCCTAAGTGAAGGATTTGGCCTCAGCCTCACACGCAAAGACCTGCAGACACTCGGCAACCTTAATTGGCTCAACGATGAGGTAAACGGAGATGCACCTCTCGTTCACTTGGTGTTGGTTGTCTTTTGTCATGTATGAACTTAGACATTCCTAATTCATATAAATTTAGTGGCCGGCAGTAGCTAAGGAGGTAGCGTGTGTTGACCGGAAGGTTGCTAGTTCGAACGTCGGCTCCTAGAGCAGGGGTAGGGAACCTTTTTGACATCAAGGGCAGTATACATTTTTGTAGCGTGTTTCAGGGGCTGCACTTATTTTTAGGTACATAAGGTACATTTACATAACTTTCATGCACATCATTTTCACTCTCTAAATTTGGTCTGGTGAAAGCTGCTTGTTGGAAACCCAAACTTCGCTTAAGTGCTTTTATTTGGCCCTTGCAATTCACTTTGCCTGGCATGTTTAGTACTGTAATGACTTTCCAGGTAGCGATTCTCCACACACAAGGCAAACTGGCCTGCCCTTTACTTCAACAAGGAAGTAATCATCAGTCCGTTTTTCTTGGAAAACACAACATTCATTATCAACCTTTTGTTTCTTGGCAGATGTCATGCCAGCCGTCAATGGTTAGATTTAGAAATGACACTGAGACTTGTATAGGCTACACCAATGTGTCCCGACCAGCTTGCTGTCGCCCTGTGTGCTTGACTCTGCCATCGGTTTGTGAATGTATGAATGAATGGTTGTAAGTCGCTTTGGGTAAAAGCGTCAGCAAAATCCCCTAAATGTGAATATCAATTTAGCCAGATTCTTCTCTTTGCCTCCCCAGGTCATCAACTTTTACATGAACCTGCTGGTGCAGCGCAGCAAAAGTCCTGGCATGCCCTCTGTCGACACGTTCAACACATTTTTCTACCCCAAGCTGCGCACCAGCGGCTACTCCGCTGTCCGACGCTGGACCAAAAAGATGGACATCTTTGCCGCTGACATCCTTCTGGTGCCCGTCCACCTGGGGGTGCACTGGTGCCTCTCGGTAGGTCAATGAACGGTTTCTACAGAAGCTCTAGGGGCCGCCAGGGTTTGGATTGAAGATCCCATATCATACTTTTTTAGGGTTACTAATTGAATTTGGGGGTACTACTAGAATAGGGTTTACGTCATATAAAAGTCAAAAGCAAAGGAACAATTCTTAAAAGCATGATATCACCCCTTTTATGTGTTTCTATGTTGTCCAGGTGGTAGATTTTCGCAAGAAAGTCATCATGTACTACGACTCCATGGGGGGGAACAACGATGAAGCCTGTCAAACATTGTTGTAAGTTTGAGCTTTTGGTGTTGGACTTGTTATTCTTGGTACTCCTATTTGAAGCCTTACCTTGTTATGGTATGACCCTTCGTTCGTTTTGATGATTTGAAATATTTCAAGGAGGTCTCTTTCTCCCTTGGGATTTGTTGGTTACTTTAACTAAAAAGATTTGTCATATATGAATACTTTAAAATTGGAATGGCAATAGCAGCTTTGTTGTGATGAATTATCAATATCCAACAAAATGTAATGACTCCTCCACAGACAATATCTGAAGCTGGAGAGTAAGGATAAGAAGGGCAAAGAACTAGATACATCAGGCTGGACTCTGCACAGTAGGAGACGAAATGTAAGTCACCCCTGGGTGTGTTACTTAGTACAGATTAAATCTCCTTTAAAAACTAGAATGACCTTTGCCTCTGCTTTGCCTTTCCAGGAAATCCCCCAGCAGATGAACGGGAGCGACTGTGGCATGTTCACGTGTAAATATGCAGAGTATATCACCAAAGACAAGGCAATAACATTTACGCAGGTAAGCAGAATGGTAGGATGAGAAACCTCTTACATTAGGTGCGTTTACATGGACATTTTTTTTCAATCCGATTTAAATATAATCAGATTAAAAGAATCTGACCGAACTTTATACATGAGCGTCAAATGAAGAGATCTGTATCTGCTCCATATTTACATGTTTTCAAGCATTTAAGCAGATCACAACAGTATTGTAATGACATAGGAAGGTCCAGTCATAAGTACTGTATGAATATTTATTAATACAAACCTGGTTACTGTAAAGCCGTAACCAACGCCAAAATACACACCAACAACTGATTCACCGAAACACTCACCGCAGAACACCTTCAATGCGCATGCCCCCACCCTCCTGGTCTCCCAAGCCCCTCCCCCAGCTGACCTGGCGATTCGCCCCCCACACTGATGACAAGTAGTCAATCAGTCAACACTCCCAATACATGTACACGGAACAACTGGCACAACGGACTAGTGGTGGATTTCAGGATTTGTTTGAATGAATCCGTTCGTGTCGGTCAGTTAGCCAAGAAGGGTCGTTTGTTTATTTGTTTGTTCAGTCACGTTTCCGGTAGCGGTGAGTCATGGTTCTCAGTCACTGAGTCGGTCAGACTCAGCTCCTCCCTCGTTCTCATTCTCAAACAAATCACGATCATCCAGTGGTGCAAACGGTTATCAATCAACACAACATTAACTAAATTAGTTTGAGCTGAGGAGAGCTAGTGGGTGGAGCTGGGAGTCGAGTCTCGGAGAACGAACGAGACGAACTGAAACAGGGAATCAGGTTGGTTCGTTCATGTTAAAGAGTTGTTTGTTCGAACTGATTTCGAATGAGCCATCACTACAACAGACAATGAAATGCAATTCAATCTAGGGCCCGACCTATATTGATTTTGGAGGGCCGATGCCGATTATTTTCAGAGAAAAATTCTGATTACAATTAAATCGGACAATTATAAAAAAAATTTTTTTTAAAAAGCTAGGGTTAGGGGCTAAATAAAGAAATCTAATTACTGCAAAATAATGAGTTGTGAGGCTGGGGCAAGCAGCATATTAACATTTTATTAACAATCTTTTGACAAACTGCAGGAAGAATAACTTTTTTGTAACAACACAACATATTTGAAAACAATATTTAATAATATAATAACTATAGGAACGTATATTATTACGTTATATTATCTATTATATATATCTCAAGCAAGCTCCGGGAGTCACAAACGGCAACAATCACTTTCTCCTCCGAGCTGCAGTTCACTGCGGAGTGCAGGGAATGGTTGGCCAGGCAGGTTGAACGCTTGGCTGTTTTACGTTACTTCACCCAGGGAGTGAACGCTGATTGGCTGTCGCCACGCGAATGTCGCGGCAAAGTAAAAATATTTCAACTTCAGCAAAACTCGCTGCAATCCATGTGAAAAAAAAAAATGGGCATTAATCTTCAACTTTTCAGCAGATGTTGGTTATTTTCAAAAAGGCTATAATCGGCCGATTAAAACGGCCCTATTTCAAACACATAACTCACAAACTCCTAAAGAGTCCCAGGGTCGCTACAGCATTTTGACAAGTAACGAGTAACCTAGGCTAAAATGAACACTACACTCAATCAACCTTTCTTTGTTTCATTTTATCCTGCCACCCCTATCATTGCGCATTCTCTAATCGGCTTCTAAAATAACGGACCTCTTGTTTAGGCTACATCAAGCCCTGCTGGTTTCAAAACATGGCTGAACCTCTACTTAAAATACTGTGGTTCCTACTATTTTTTTTTTTTGTTGCATTATTTAAATAGAGAATGCGTCAGCTAGCTCGTCGGCACAAGCAGGTACTGCACGAGCTGCGAGAATTCATATGGACATGCGCGGAAGGAATAAATGTATTCCCAATGATCGGATTACATGTTTATACGTGTAGTTTTTACCAATAATTGGCTTATAGAATGGTCTACACCACCTGTTTTAGGGATTTTAATCAGATTAAAAGTGAGAATTGAATGTCCATGTAAATGCACCTAGAGATTAAAGAGGCACCAAGAATGCTGAAAAATAACAATAACCCATAATGATCTGCTTTTCACGGCCTATACGATACAAATACAAAACCAAAAAAGATCTTATTATAACTAGGATTTATGGACAACTGAGGGTAAAGATTATTATTTTATATCCCTTAGCTGTGACCTCACCTTATCTTAATTTCAATCAAGATGCGACAAATAACATAACAAAAATAATCCTAAAATGCCTCTGACACATCCTGCGTCCCATATAGAGTTTATGCCCCTGTCACACCCACCTTGACCATTTGGAAACTTATCCAAAACTTACTTATCCAATACTTACTTAATACATAACGCATTAGTTTCTTCCAGAACTGAGAGCCAGAATCGATAAATTATAGAAAACCTATACTGACGAATGCCAGCGTGTCCCACAATGCTCCAGTGTTCTTAAACTTCTACAAAACATACCTGTAACTTATTCGAGGTATGCCAGCATGTGCGCCACATTTTTCATACATCTGCTTAAGTTTTCCAAATCGTCAAGGTGTTAACGGGCATTACAATGATCCCAAAGAACACCAGAGCCGAGCCCGGGTACATGCGGTCTCCGGCCCGCCGGTCCACTCCATTAGCTGCATTTATGGGCCCAGTTTAAACCCACATTTTTCTTAGTCAGTTGGCTGTTTTTATATTAATAAATATTTAGTAAACCAAGTGGTTTCAATGACAAAAATCTAGGGGTGCACGATAATTATCGGGCTGATAACAGAAATGACTACGTCATTCCGATAAATACGATATCATGACGAATTGCCCTCATAATATAGCCTATATAATTTCAGTGCCCCGCTCCCACTAACGCTACATAAAAGGTCTTATTGTAACCCTAAAATACACATCTAACAATCAATTTCAATACATGAGTTCACAACTGCACGTGTATATAGAAAATGTTTTTTGTATTACTATGTTGCACCTTTCCTGCTGTCGGCTCCCAGACCGTAGTCGAGAGGCACAGGAGAGACATTCCCTGTGGAGACGTCGATGTTCTCTCAGGGGTAACACCCTTCACTTTTACCGGCAGTGGGTCTGCTTATAGGTTGGAATGATGCGTCCGCTGATTATTGACAGGCTGGGTACTTTATTCTTAGTTTCACAAACTTTACAGTACACGTTTGCACAGCCACAACCGGACTCGTTCATTACTTCATTAAACTGACACAGGCTACCGCTTGCTCTCCTAGCTCGTCCACACACTTACTCACACACACAGCCATTCCCGTGCACACATACGCTACTCTCATTACACTTCTTATTGACAAGTTAGCTGAACATTATAGGGTCCCAGCCTTCCATTCTGTTTTCTCAGTTAAACACAGATATTAACTACGTTTGTCCCAGTGTTTGGTAGATGTGAAATTAAGCAAATAAAGGCGCTCTTTCTCCAGTAACGCAGTCATTTGCGACGCCTTTCTTATTCGTTGTTTCTTCTATTTGTCTGTAACTCACGCGCCAATCTTTCATCGATTGATGCAGATGTTGTGGATGCAAAGAAATATATGATGCATCGCAGCAGCTGACCTGTTTTGACCTGTAATTATAATTAAATATTTATTAATTATAATTATGCACAAAATCATATCGCTGCAAGGAAGAGTTTTATTCTGTATCTTGATACATTGACTGATACAGTGACTCGATACATACAGTATGAGGTGATCATGTTATAATACTAACATTAATAATAACATTCTGACTACCACTCCAATTAGCTTACTGCTAATCTCTTCCTAACCCGCCACTGTCCTCGTTGTGTCTGCAGAGACACATGCCCTACTTCAGGAGGAGAATGGTCTGGGAGCTGCTCAACCGGAAACTCTTGTGAGAGTCAACACGCGCCGGGCTCAGGATGTCTTAACATCGTTGGCGATGGCCACGCCCTTCAATACAACACTCTATTGAAGTTCGCTCCGACATATATGGACCTCGCTCTGCCAGACAGCCACGTCTGCAGCCTGGCCTCTGAGCTGGGTGGGATATGTTCTGAAGGTGAAAGCACTGCCTCCGTGACTGTACCAGGTTGCCATTTGGGATGCTCCATCATTGACATTGCAGGTCAAGTGATGCATATATTTTTGTATTACCCATCAAGAACTGTAGGAATGGGGAGTCCCTATTTTGATAAGTCACACTCTGACTCTAACCTTGCTGAAGTCTAGTGTCCGAGAGCACAAGGTGATGCAGACACCCATGGAGTTCATCTTGTTTTAGTATGCAATTCTAAGCACACCAAACTGGACCAATACTTATACAGATGTGCTTTAACAGGGCCATTGTTTCAATTCATGTCCTTGCCTACCAGAGAAGTTAAAATGTTGAATTGTAAATGTTTAAAAACCTTATCCTTACATTGATTGGATTAGGGTGTCTGTGGTCTGAAGAGGCAACTTGTAAACATAAACAAAAAAGAGCATAAAAACTTTATGGGGAAGTTCTGTTTCATAAACCTTTCAATGTGCCACTTTCATGGAGTATGTTTTGAAATGCAAAGTGTTATTATGGATCGTACTATGGGATATGGACATCTCATGCAAAGTCTGTCAAGTCTTAATTCCAGCTGGTAACACACACAGGGTGAGCAGCAGTCTCCTGTGTGCTCGTGGAAGGTGCTCCACTCTCCAACGGCAGCTTTTAGGTATTCAGGATATTTTCACCTTTGATCACAGGCCTAAGCAATCGGCCTCATGGACAGTGTATTTAATATACATTTTTATACCTTTTTTACGTTTTGTTAACTTCCTTTTAAAAATAAATCTCTTGTGTATTGTGTGCTTTCAATGTATGTCACTGTGCTACCTGGTTATTACACACTACCGGTACATATGGGGCCCTATCTTGCATCCGGCGCAAGTGACTTAGTCACTGGCGCATGTGTCGTTGCTAGTTTACAACTGGCGCAGAG
>JAOPUA010000001.1:4729977-4741010 GCA_027122455.1 Trisopterus luscus | reverse complement strand
ATATTCTACCTTTTGTGTTTTTTTGTGTGTGGTTGTCTTTTTATATTTGAGTTTTTTTGTATGTGTGTGTGTGTGTGTGTGTGTGTGTGTGTATGTGTGTGTGTGTGTGTTTGTGTGTGTGTTGACAGGATGGCTGGATGTGTCTGTGTGTCTATATGTTTGTGTGTGTGTGCGTGTGTGTGTGTGTGTGTGTGTGTGTGTTGACAGGGTGGCTGGATGTGTTTGTGTGTCTATATGTATGTGTGTGTGTGTGTGTCTATGTGTGTGTGTTGACAGGGTGGCTGGATGTGTGTGTGTGTGTGTGTGTGTGTGTGTGTGTGTGTGTGTGTGTGTGTCTATATGTGTGTTGACAGGGTGGCTGCGGGCCTGCTGACTAGGAGCTCCTCAGACACTGAGTCAACAACAGAGAGCTGCTTTGTTCCTGGAGCTTAGAAAGCCGTCCTGGGACACACTCCCCCAACACCGCCACCACGTCCCCCAGCACCGCCACCACGCACTACCACAACACACACACAATGCACACACACGCCTGCACACTGGTGTGTTATAGTATAGTTGGATGTGTTCACACAGATATAGTGAAATATATTTTAAAACATATATCTGGTGTAGGCACCTGCACTGAAATGCACACACAGGCATAATGGTAAGACACTCATTAGCCACACAACAGCCTAACAACCAGCCTAAGAGTAGCAGGGTGTCCTGAAGGCCGCTGGGAGCTGGGGAGGAGACCTGCGTGCTAAGAAAGGTGTTTCAAAGGTTCAACCATTACCCCCATTGGTTTCTTTTTCTGGTGTTCCGATAGGAAGTTCTTATAATTGTTTTTTCTTTTTGCCACTTTTTCTGGATTAAGTTCTAACCAGGATCCTGAATTATTCAGTCCTAGCCAGGAGTGAATAATTTCCATTCCTGAGTGGTGAAACACAAGCCCACTGCTAGGGAACATTCCTGTTCTTACCTTGGCCATCTGAGCCTGCACTCCCCCCGCCTTCAGCGCCGTGACTGCCTTCTGAGCCGAGGCTGGGCTGTCAAAGTCAACAAAGCCATAGCCTGCAGGAGCCAAGACAGAAAGACACAAGACGAACATGTCGGACACTGAGAAATGTACACTTGCCATACAGGACCGTAGACATGTCAGGCACATTTGGCATGAACACATTGCATTTTTTAGCGTTAAAAAAATACAGCATGCTAGTCTTTCATGCATTGCGACAGTGTCGTTGCAATGAATGCAACAATAGTCAATCTATTCAATGCTACGCATGGTGATGAGTGTTACACACCTAGTAGGCCTAAGATTAGTGTCCCATTAACGTCTAACACACCTGTACACTAGTAGGCCTTAGATTAGTGTCCCATTAATGCCTCACACACCTTTACACTAGTGGGCCTTATATAAGGGGGTCACATTAAAGTGTAACACACCTTTACACTAGTAGACCTTAGATAAGGGGATCACATTAAAGTGTAACACGCCTTTGCACTAGTGGGCCTTAGATAAGGGGGTCACATTAAAGTGTAACACGCTTTTACACCAGTAGGCCTTAAATAAGGGGGTCACCTTAAAGTGTAACTCACCTTTACACTTATTGGTCGTCTTGTCCAATATGGCCTTGGTGGACACAATCTTCCCATATCTAGAAAACATCAAAAGGTCAGACCCGACACAACCTTTGACCTGGGCATGTACCATTCAACTTCAAAGACTTGGAATTACCAAGTCATCTATATTTCTATCGTTTACCAACTTTGATTAATAAACAGTCTCTAAGGTTAAGTAATTACAATGAAATACACTTAATATATATATATTCCATTACAAAGAGGGGACTCTTAAGTTCATTACCATCATTTCAAAATTAGCTTTGTGCGTCACATTGCACTGTCAATGTGAAAGAATCCTGCAGTGAACCGGCTGGTAGTAAATATTGCAGATGTATACGATAGTCTCTGGCCTGAGAGGATGCTCCAGTACTGTGTGTGAGTGTTTATCAGTGGCCCATCTCTCCAGGCATGTGCATGCAGTGTAACCCGATACTCCTCTCCTTGGCTGCCCTGTGCAACGCTCGCCCAAATCCACACACTCCTATCTCCTGCTGGCTTCCCCGTAGGCAGCACTGTGGGTCCTAGTGCCCTTCTCTCTGACTATATCAAACTACCAACTTCAAATCAAATCACTCAAATCAAATCTAAATCAAAGTACACGCACTGAGATGCAAGTCTCAGTCAAGTTTCCCCTTTTCATACAGACAAATAAATCATAGTTTACCAGCTGAAAGACATCCAGATATCATCATGACTCATGGCTACACATGCCTAACTCACTGCATGTTAAGAGCAGGCTTTTCATGTCACAATGCACTGTGCCTCCCTAGTATAAGTGTGTTCACAGTTCCCAGGACAACTCACAGCCGATAGCATCTAATGAGACGCTTGTTATTCCCTTCACATGCTAGCGCCACCGCTACAGAACATTTAAGTCCAGAGACATTTGTTTAATCCATACAGCGACGGCTTCCTGAATAATTCCTTTAACCTCTTAAAGGCAATCACTATTTGATGGTGTGCTGCTCCAAATGGATGTTCCATTAATACATTATACATAACATATATAACCTCCCTAGACTCTCCACAGAATAACATTCTGAAACCACTCTGTATTTATTCTATTGATTTCATAGCAATACACATAATGTAGCTATATGCAGGTACATCTGGGAATACAGGTCTAATGAGCAACATCAGGGGTGTGCATACCGCTCTCACTCTAGACAGACAGGATGTGAGAGAGAATAGAGTAGAGACTGGAGTAGAGAGAACATATTAGAGAATAGCGTTGATTACAGAGAATAAGAGAGAGAAAAGTGGAGTAGAGAGAACAGAGTAGAGAGTAGATAGAGGAGTAGTGAGAATAGATTACAAATTATCGAGTAGCGAGTATAGTGGGTATAATAGTCGAGTAGAGAGGGGAATAGAGAGAATAGAGCAGAGGGTAGATAGAGGAATAGAGAATAGGTGACAGATAATAGAGTAGAGAGTAGAGTTGAGATAAAAAAGCCGGGAGAAGAGTTGAGTAAAGATAATAGAGGAGAGAGTAAAGAGTGAGGTGGAGAGTAGAGATAATGGAATAGAGTAGATACAGGAGTTCAGAGAATAGAGTAGAGAGTAGAGTGGAAAGAGTGGAGAAGAGTGGAATAGAGGATAGGTGTGTAGAGCTCTGAGGGGTAGAGTGAACAGTGCAGTAGACAGAAGATAACTGATCTAGAAGAGAAAGAGAGAAACACACAGACACACACTAAAACATACAGGGACAGAGACAGACAGACAGACAGACAGACAGACAGACAGACAGACAGACAGACAGAGACACGCTGCAGGGACCAGGCCGGCTGAACCACTGTCCCCTTCTCGCGACTATTCTGACCCTACAACCTCCTCATCCTCCATACATATCCACCTCCACCCTGCTCACCTCCTCTCCCCCCTCCTCATCCTCCCTCCACCTCCACCCTGCTCACCTCCTCTCCCACCTCCTCCTCCTCCCTCCACCTCCACCCTGCTCACCTCCTCTCCCACCTCCTCCTCCTCCCTCCACCTCCACCCTACCGCTTTGGTATCTAAGAGCTTCCATTGAACGCCTCACAGTCCTGGGAGCTCTCTGAGTGGGGGGAGGGGAGCCTGGGGAATGGTATTTCCTGATAGTATGTGTGTGTGCCTGCGTGTGCGTGTGTGTGTGTGTGTGTGTGTGTGTGTGAGAGTGTGAGTGCTTGTGTGTGTGACTGCCTTTCCTGTTGTTCTAACTAGACTCAACTCAATCTAATTTGCTCCTCGACTTTTCCCCTCGACTCATTTGGACGTGCCCCATCTCCTCTGCAATTGTTTTTGTGCGTCGATGGTGTCAGTACTGCGCCGACTAGAAAGCCTCAGTGCCGTCTCTCCCCCCAGCCCCCCTCCCCCCACCACCACCCCCCCCGACTACACTGGGCTTTATGTGTGCCACTAAAAAGCAAATTTTCGAGCCGATTTTATCTGCTCTGTAAAAGCCGAAATATGAGACCCACCCCCACAGCAGCACACCACCTGACACACAAACCCTACAAACTACACACACATACACACACACACTCCTCCCCCTCCCGACTCCCTCCATTCCTCCCCCCTGCCCCCCTTTCCATGCCGTTGCCCTTGTTTGTCTTTCCCGTTCCCCCGGGGCTCGGCACTTCCTGTAGGGTTGAGCAGCCTCATGTGAGCCATATCTTCCAGACAGCTGGAAAAAAGAAAAGCACTCCTTTCTCTCTTTCACTCACTCAAACTCCCTCTCACTCCTCACTTTATCTCTCTCTCTCTCTCTTCCTCTCTGTTTCACTCGACCATACTCTCTTCCTCTTCTTGCTCTCTCTCCCCCCCTCCCCCTTCTTCCTCTCTCAGCCAGTTTCTGGTTCTCATCAGCAGGCTCCAGTATTTAATTAGGCAAGCTCAGATCATTCATTCTGACCTAGCTTTGTTTTGATGTTTCATTGAAGATTTTACAAATGCAGTTCACATGACTTCCCGGTACTTGACTTAACGCATTGGCCCAGAGGCCGACGTGACGAACGTTTTTCTAAACCGTTGACGTTGATTAACACAGCAGTGTTTTATTTTGTAGTGTAAAGTATTATGATCTTTTTTAAGAGGCAAAGGCTTAGCATAAAAAAGTGAAAAAGAGAGAGAGAGAGAGAGAGAGAGAGAGAGAGAGCGAGAGAGAGAGAGAGAGAGAGAGAGAGAGAGAGAGAGAGAGAGAAAGAGAGAGAGAGAGAGCGTTAGAGAGTGAGACTAAACATAGTTAGCTGCAAGTTGTTGGAAAGTCTGTGCCAGCTGAAAGCTCTCAGTTTTTAAGCCTGACTGTTTGTTGGTGTTTCCATAAGGCCACTAAATGATGGCACTTAGAGCCCACTCTGTGGCCCTCCTTCATAAAAACCTGCTCTCCTGTTCTTTCATTTGTCGGCAATGTTGAAAAAGTCCAAAACATACAGTAAATGAGAATACAGAGACATAAGTCTCATGTTATTTTTGATTAATTCTTCAAATGTATTCCTTCATCAATTCATTTGGTGAAAACTGGTCCTTGTGTTTTCCATCTCTCGTTGTACCACCAGGACTTAGGAGCTCCTCCCAGCCCAATGTGGACAAGCAGGGGGATCTTCATTGAGCTGTAGGGCCTGAAGCAGGAAGCTGCTGCATTGATTCACTGGGAGACTACTCACGGTTGACAGAGCTTGACCAGATCCTGGTCTGTGGTTCCTGGATGGAGGCCACGGATGTACAGGTTGGTTTTACTCAGTTGCTCTCCCATAGTGCCACTGCTGCCTCCGCCATTGCTGCTGCTGGTTGTGGTGGTGGCGGGGGCGGTGTTGGGGCTGGGCGGAGCCATCTGATGGCTGGAAGGAGACGCATAGGCCTGCTGTACCTCAGCCAAAAGGAGAGCGGGAAGAGGAGGGAGACGGGGAGGGGAGGGGAAAGTGACACTTTAAAATGGTGTACGGTCACGAACGAATGATCATCTAATGGAGCCATGAAACATGTATGAGTGCATCGACGGCGCAGGATAGATAAACCTGTTTGTAATCGGAGGAGCGGTCTGAGCCAACCCGGGATAGTCTAAACTTCGTCCACACAAAATCAATTAGGAGGACAATTAGCCGGATCAACAGATAGCTGCCGATAGCCAGCTAGGCTAATGGCCTGGTGTCAGTAGTGAACAGCAGGGCCACAAAGTCAAGCTATGCTACCTTAGCTAGCTGTGGTGTGTTTCAGAGGGAAACACTTTGCCTTGAATGTCTAATGAGGATGGAATATCATGAAAATCTTCCAAGACCCATTTAGAAGCTCACACATACTTGGGTGTAAATAATAAATTTCAACAGCTGCTACAAGCCTCGGGCCACGAATCAGTTGTATTAATATGGTTTGGGAAGGAGAATCTGTTTGATTTAAAAGTTGGTCTGACAAGCACAGTTCACCCTCATTTATGCAACCACAGAAAATGTTGGCAAGCTGCGGTTCCAGGAAAACGTTGTAATTTCTATTTGCATTTCCCAAATGAACAGACCTTTATGAGCATCGTATCAAAGCCTTCCTGCTATACGTGTTGTTTTGTGTTGTCAGTCAGTGGTGTTGTCAGGAGGGGTGCTAGCAGAGGAACTGATTAGTCAGGGTCTCCACACAACAGGGTGGCTGCTGAACCACACAAGGTCACTAGAGGACCACCCGCCCATTAAACCTGGCTCAAACCGAGTTATATCCTCTCTTCTTCTCCATCGGGACCAGCCCACTCAGGCTTCCTCCTAGCTTCATCCACCCGTGAGCTTAAAGCATTTACCATTTGTGTCTGTGCTGAAATGTGAAAACCGACACAGCTGCTCAATTTGAAGAATAATTAATTCTGTTTTGCATCCCTGCTAACACTTGCCTGATGTTCTTCAAACAATGTCATCAAGCAGGCCTCATAAAATACTTCCTCTGCTTCGTCCATTTGAGCGAGTCACCATGACTCTAACAGAAGCTTTTCATCTTCAGTTCCTCCTTTAATCTCTCTTTCTCCTCCTCTGTAGTTTGTTTGTTGTTCCATAATCACAGACTAACCCTCCTCTGAGCCTTCGCCTTTCTCTCCCGTCCGCCCGTGCAGTGCTATCAGCAGGGAAGCACCTGTGGAGGCCCATGAGATAGCATCGAGGACAGCGGTACAGCACTCCTGCCTGGACCTGGTCCATTGAGGTCTGTCTAATTGGGGTCTGAGGTTGTTATCCCTCTCACGTGCTCCCAGTCAGAACAGCACTGTCTCATTAATGCTCCTCTGGTAGGCTCCTTCTGGGGAGAGCATGGCAGTGAGTCAGATCCAACCCTCCACCTCCTTCTACCCCACCCCCTCCTCCCTCAGTACACGCCCCTCCATCCCCCTCCATCTCCCCCCTCAGCACGAGTAAACAAACACAAACATGCATATGAAAGACAAAAAATGTACTGCATTCTAAAGGGTAAATAACTTTTTCCACTTGATTTTCAAGTTTTACTTTCCTATTCATTCATCTCAGAGACACTTTTATCCAAAGCGACTTAATGATTTTTTTGTTGTTAAGATGATGTAGTGGGTAGAACTCTTCCTCATTCTGGGACTGGGTTTGATCCCAGAGGCTGCCGATTAGAAGTCAAACCCCCTATCGACGAGGCCATCCTGCCCCAGGGGCTGAGCGCTGACTAGCTCGAATGTGCAGCAGTACTATCTGTTTTGTTTCAGCTGCCGATCAGAAATCAAATACAGCGCGAGGTTCCTGTAGCGTAGCATCCCCAGCGCTATCTCTCCTAATCGGTCAGCCGGTGCCCTGAGAATGACCTGCTCGGATTTCATCTACGTCCTTTCTACTTGATATCTGGGGGCGGTGGCTGCTTAGAGGGTGGCCCACCGCTAACGTACACAACACAGGTACATCGCAGCCTTCTTTACTTTCTCACCCTTTAAGCAAATATTTATGTTTGCCACCTCAGGACACTGGTGGACCCAGAATGGTCCAAGTACAGAGAGAGAGCTGTTTTTGTGCGTGGACAGCACTACTAAAACCATCAGCTTTTGATCTGTTCCCAACAATAAATAGATATGATAGAAACCTCAAGCTAACACAAGGAGGACGCATCTTGCTCTGCCACACAGAGCCCCATCGTGCATTATGGAGGAGAGTCTTCCACTAATTGAATGTCAGCAAAGACATTCCGGGCTATGACTTACTATGACTAACCAGTCCAGGTTGCTGGGAAATGTGCACAACTTCTAAATGGCTTCCAGTCATCGCTCCACCGCTAGCCCAGAATTGAGCCTTTACATTTATCTTAAGTCTACTACACAAGTATACACATTCACCAACACATGCACTTTCTTTAGGTTGACTGTTATTAGGATGATCCCAGCCGTGTGTGAGAACAGTAAGGAGGGGTGGGGTGGGCAGAGGGGAGGGAGGAAACGCTGGAGGCAGCAGGACTGATGAGGTGATTACAGACGGAGGAGGGGAGGTGAACTCAGCAGGGAACTCAGGTGACTCAAGGACTTGACAAGAGCACTCTCCACATAGGCTAACTCTGTTAGCTTCTGCTGCAGTCTGGGAAGGAAGGGACTAAGTTGTTTTTTTCTTGACTCTCAAGATTGGTTTTGGTTTGAAACTGAAGTGGGTAAAATAAAAAGTAGTTTTACAGCCCTGCTGGTATAACTTACTATTGAGTTTGATGCATACATTTCTTTTGAAATACATTTGGTGTACATTTGTATGGTTTTGTACTACATCAAAGTGATTTTGTTCACTATCATATCTAGAGCAGATTCAGCATATTTATAGCACAATAATAGCACAATAATAATGGTGCGTGCATTTCAGATTCGCAAAAAATCTATATGTGACTGTGTGTGAGCGTTTAATTGGTTTTAAATTAAAAATATATATTATAATAACATGATGACTAGTCTAAGTAACACCACTCCCGTTACTACATGATAACAATCTACCAACAGTATCTCAGACATGAACGATGATCATTACCATGATCAACATGTGCAATATATTTTGAACAGGTCTTTCCCTGCTCTACATCTCTTAGGATGTTGCATCCTACCTGCTTGGTGAAAGTAGCGTTTAAAGGCATCATGGTAAAGATCATATTCGTTCTTCACAGCACTGTTTTCCTGTTATTTGTATTCAGTATGATTGAAAAAAAAGTGATGTCAGGGATAACAAAGACAGGCATGAATCCTTAGTGCCAAGCGTCTCTCGGTCTGCCTTTCAAGTGCCTTTAAAACAAGACATTCCTCAAAGGACCTGCTAACAAGTTGTATCCAGTAGTAATCAAGACCCACAAAACAGAAGGAAAAAAAGAAAAAGGAAGCCACAGTTTGGTTTTTAAAGCAACAGGGATTCACCGTCTCAAGAGCAGCAACCACCAGACCCCTTGTCCATGTGAAATGAACCAGTGACAACCAAGAAATCATGTGAAACACACTGGGGGAAAGAGAGAGGGGGGGAAGGAGGGGTTAATAGAAAGCAGAAGAAAGGGGGAAAGATCTCTTAATCCTTTTCTTTACTCCACCCTTCACTTTTCTTTACTCAGCCCTTCACTTGTGGAGCAAAAGAAGAAATCAGGACGGTGGTTAGCACTTGACATTGGAGTAACATGGAGAAATAAAGTTTCATTATGAGGGAATGGTTTCGATTTTGGCAAAGGAAGATAGGCCTCTTTGAAATTAGCACATTGCAAGAATTGGGAATTCCAGGAATTTCATGCCATTAATCTGAGCATTCTGAATTCCTTCCAGCCTCGAGGCTGGGAAGATAATACCGCAGGAAAGGAAGGAGGTGTTAGATTTCAACACATCCAGGAATTCTGTACTCATTGTGAGTCACTTTCACTGGCTACAACCTATTCAACACACAAGGAACACAGATATTATCCATAGTTATTCTAAACGCAATGTGAACAGTTACATTGATCGTATTGCATGAACATTTTAGACTTTATATGATTTTTAAGAACATTTTCATATTTTGATGTCCCTTACGCAACTACAGAGCGGATTACTTTGGGTGACCTTCTCCACACAGTGCGTGTAATACTCGCGTGTTTGTAGCACATTATCCAACAGTAACATGTTATATTTCTTTCGAACTGTTCTTGTCTTCTTTATTCATTATTCCATCCAAACGCTCTCGGTCATCATAAGGACTTTAGGGGTGGGGCATATCTCAACGCGTAAAAGAGGGAAAAAACTTTACTAACTTGATGTTTATCTAATGCAACGTTATACACAAATACTTGATCGGTTGTGCCACACATACCATTTTACACTGCAGACTAGAATAAAATGATAGTTGAACAGTTTCACCGAAACATTTACATACAATTTGCGTGCGTATTGAGACGTCCAGGATTGAAACAGACCGTGTCGCTCCAAACACAAAGATCAACCCATGAGTCCATTGTAGCGGTCCTCTTGTTTGTAGTTAGTGTCTCATTCCAACTATAATAACTACACAACTGAATTAAATATTCACCAGCTAGAGTTTATACATGGCCAATGATCCACTTTCAAGGACACTGCAGGCTTCTACTCGAGCAAAACCAAACTGCAAAGACAGAAATCGAACCAACACTGTGCCGAAAACGTTGTTTTAAGAGAAGAATGGGTCAGCGCTTTACCTTCTTAGTGTTTCTGTTGATATAACCGTTGTAGGGGTTGATTCCCGTCCTTGGCGGCACCGAGAGCAGCATTTTCACAGCAGCACTATGTCCGGAGCGGAGACCACAGCCGAGGCAGCTGACGTCAGCGAGGGAGAATCAGCCTGGAATGGTGGAGGTGATCGGAGTCGCTCCGGTCGCTCCCTACAACTGTGCGTTAAAGAGCGCGCTCAGGGCACCGGAGTTGGTCGGACGAATTACCAATGTTCATAACTAGTATCCCTTATCACCTAAAATACATTTGTTCCAATTCCCTCTCAAAATGTAGCCCTACATCTTTCCAAGTATTTTCTATCAATCTCTGTAATGGAAATGTTGTGGTAAACTGGTATTTGCATATTTAACATCACAGCTTAATGTCTCAAATGAAATACAAATACTGGTATGAGAAATAGGAAGGTCAATATCTTTGTTGTCTTTGTTGATTGTTGATGTTGATTCTGATCTCTCATAAAACAAAAAACACGCGCACATGTCACACACACACGCACACATACACGCACGCAAACACACAAACACACACACACGCACACACACACGCACACACACACACACACACACACACACACACACACACACACGAACACACACACACACGCACACACGCACACACACACATCAGGCATACACATCGGTATACATCTATACACCCATACATACACACATACATGCATGCATACATGTATGCATACATACATACATACGTACATACGTACATACATACATACATACATACATACATACATACATACATACATACATACATACATACATAC
>JAOPUA010000001.1:4713943-4725482 GCA_027122455.1 Trisopterus luscus | reverse complement strand
GCGATAGAGAGAGCGAGAGAGAGAGAGAGAGAGAGAGAGAGAGAGAGAGAGAGAGAGAGAGAGAGAGAGAGAGAGCACTTCCAACAGTGATCTGTGTGTGCATGGGCCTTCATTCACCAGATGCAGACCAAGCGAGACAAATAGGTTACCTTTTAACACAACGTGTCCAACAATGTGGAATGGCTTTTAATGGATCGATTACCAGATTAGTTTATGATCAGAAAAAAAGGTGACACGCGATCCAATCCAGTCCTCTGGTTCGCTTCGGCTCAATTTTGACTTCTATTTTATAATCCTGAAATAAGCAGGTACAATAGGCCTGTAAGAATGAAAGGCAGTAGCTTTCCTCCATTGCAATACAAATGAAGAGAATCGGCTCGCTGGCGGACTCGAGTTAAATCGAGACGCTTTGTCACCGACTGGGTCGGAATGGCCAAGCTCCATGTTCAATGATTCAAGATAAAAATGGGTTTTAGTGTGAACGCTCTGTAGCACAAATTGTATCCATGTTAGGCAAAATATTGCAACCAAATGACGTCGAGAATATAGAAATATTGCAAGTGTAGCCTGTGTTAATTATTATGAACAGGTTCGAGATCTGTAGCCTATTGTCTGTGTTTATGCCTGCATGATCAATACGAAAGCCCCGTTACTTTATTTATTCAGAAATGCGGCGATGTTGCGATCGTCTGCGGAGATAGTATGATGATACCAGGCCCGATGTCTTTCAGTGTGAAATTAGGGGGATTAATGCCAACATAGGTTTGGGATAGTCGTGCAATAACCCCTATGAACCCCGATATGAGCTCTGTGGGGTTGGGTGGAGGGGCCGAAAGTTATTGGCTTTTTCTTTGTCACTGATCAAATGTATCGCACTATGTGCATGTAATCATGCGTGAGACCTAGGCTACTTATAAATTCCGTTGCGAATTTGTATCCATGTGCCAGTTGCACCAATCACTAACTGGAACACCGTTTTATAGGGTTGTCTTTTATTTGGATTGTTATGTTGCTGCTGTGACTACAGCACAGTGTTGAAGGAAACCTATACTTCTGTAGGCCTACTGCAAGTACCCACATGTGTCATTGTCAAGGACCTCTACTTTAAATGACTGGATCAGATACTGTGAAAAGATATGGCTCACAACAGAGCTCAAATCTTCATAGTTCGGCCTGGCATGTGTCAACAAAGAAATGTATCTCCCAATATTGTCTCCGAAGTTTGCCTACGTGTTTTTTTCTGTTCCCGCTTGGAACTGTAATTCCTTGTTCCAGTCCCCATTGTTCCAGTCTAAAAGAGCTTGCGGTATCTAAAGAGCACTATGGGTTTAATGTAGGCTTAGGAAGAACAGCATAGCTTAGAAAACTATCTCGGAGTCCCTCCCTCCCTCCTCCATGAACATGCAACATCTGGACACAGAGAGACCATTAATCCAATAGGGATGTGACGAGAGAGAGAGACAGAGAGGAGCTGGAAGGGTCTGAGGGAGAGCGAGCAGAGGGAGAGGTTGCGGGAGGGAAAGAGGAGCAAGAAGGGTGAGGAAGGTTTCAGGGTTGAATATATGGATCCCAGTCTGGAGAGGCTAGTCTGGAGAGTTCCAGCAAAGTCAGTTGGATTACCAATCAATGGAAGCCTGGTTGGACGCTTCCTCCAGAACTATCAGAGAGACCCTGCATTCCCCCAGAGAACCAAGAATTCAAGAGCCTAAGATAATTTAGCTCCAAGTATTGGCTGCATGGACTTTGTTATTGTGCTTTCATATGGACGTCATGTTGATAGCTTTAGAAATGACACATGGATTGAAGGTGTGTGCGGTCATCTATCATCCATGTGGTGACCCAGACATTCCCTAAAATCGGATGCAAATAAGTAGGGGCTGTTATGGTGGAGTGCTGAAACATGTGGGAGGAATGGAAGTAATGCTGGAATGTGGAATAAATGTTTTTGCGCCCCTTTTCTGCTTTAGAAATAGGTCTCACAAAATAACATTTGGCTATGTAAAAAAAAAGAAGCATTTCGCTACTTTGAAACCATTTGAACATTGTTCGGTCTTGTGCCGTTGTCTTACTTAAAGTGTACTGTGTAATTGTCCACATTTTGGATCTGAATCCTTGAATCCTGAAGTATCCGTTTTCCTCCACTAGCTACTTGTTCTGTCTCGCTGGAAAAACCCAGATGTATATTAATGCCTTCGTTGCGCATCTCCCCAACGGGGGACGTGAGATGAAAGGACTCTTGATGGTGAATTGCCATTGTGTTGTGTAAGTGGCGTTTTCTGGTCGCCATATCACTGTTTACTCTATTTAGCTGCTAAGACCCACAAGCAGCGGTTTGGATGTCTGAATAGGATTGTGTGCGGGGGTGTGTGCTAACACGGCTCTGGGAGTGATTGCGTTGCTTTAGGTTATAAATGGTGTGTAGTTCTCACTGTGGTACCAGGAGGTCTCTAAGCTAAGCATCCAGCCCACATCTCTCCCTGTCAACCAATTCATGCAGTCACCCTTTTTAGGGCAGTCGAGAAAAGCATTGAAAAGTTGGAACAAATCGTCTAGGGGCCGACATGAAGATCAAACAAAGTATATTCTGTTGAAGAGGTCATCTTACGTGACATCTTCTGGCCGAATATATAAACTTTTCACATCTCTGATGGTGAACTTCTCAGCTGATGTCTCAGGCCAACCCTCCTGCGATATCTCTTGGGACAAAGAATGACGCGTGCTTGTGTGAGAAAGGGTGTGTGTGTCTGTGTGCGTGCACGCCTCCAATGTTCCAAGACTTGGCTTGTGCTTGACTGGAGAATCGATTAAAGACGGCTTGAGATATAGGCTAAGGTAGAACAATCTCTCTAAGGTCTGCCATCTTTCTGACCTGTCTGCCTTCATCTGACTCACATCCACTGCACTCGGTCACGGGGGACTGTTGCATGGTTTAGGTTGACACATCTTTTGAAAGTTGTTCCCTCACGAAGGGCCTCAGGTTAAGAATGCATACTTTTGAATTTACCTTTCACAACAAAAACACACAGGCTCACGTTTAGGCTGTGTCATGGTCAGCCATACAAATGTAAAAAAAAGCCCATTTTGGGCATTGTATTCTTTGCATTTTCTTGTGAAAACAGGATGGCTTATAAGCAGTAGAGGAGATAAGTACATCCTTTGTAGCTTTTCTAAATAATTCAGTTTGGTAACATTTGGAATGTTATTCTCCCATTATTTATTGTGTCTCCTTGCTTTAACAGAATCAAGCCAGAGAAGTGGCGAGAGCCTTTTCATTTGCAAACAAGGCTGAGGCTGATTTGCTTTCTGTTTCCGGAACAGCTCGGTCTGGCCTGGCTTTCCCTAGTTGGGAACACTGAGAACTGCTGCTATGCCTCTTAACGGAGTGCCGAGGAGTTCTCTGCCCTGGCTCCATGTGCTCCGGTCTGCCTTTCACTCTCTTTCTTCCTTTGTCTTAACCTTTATTTATGGCCTTTTCCTTTCACATACTGAGGGGGAGTTATCAGGATAGGTCAGAGGTCAACCCTGTGCCCTTTGTTGAACTGGGACACACAGTTTCAGTGGGTTTACAAACTCAAACGTTTGACTGAGATGTTGTGGTTGCAATCAGCCACATTGACTTCTTATTGACTCTCTGGCCTATATAGTGTCATTATCTTAAAAAATGTGATGCCTTTTCGAGGCCAAGCTTTTGACACTATTTCCTGTCTCTCTCTTGCCTTAAAACCTTACTTTTCTTAGCCTTTTATAATTGTCAAGCATCCTGGGTTGTAACCCCATAGTCTCGGTGATTCAAGAAGTTATTCCTTCTGAATAATAAATGCCTCTAGAAAAACATCCAGGATTAATGATTTCTCTGACCTCCATTCTTGGTGTATCTTTTAAAATGTGTGACATAAATGTAGAAAATCTTTGTACAAACCGCACAAATTCATTGTTTTACCTCAGCTCTGGGCACCTACTGTAAGCCTGTTACAGCCCTGAGAAACTTCAGGATAATTTTTTTTAATGTATCTATAATGTAGGATAAAATAAAGATGATAAAAAACATTTTTCTTTGTTTGATTTATTGTGCTATCACATCAACCACCTCGATCTTCTTGAGGGTAGAGAACCACGCTTAGTTTACCCATACTGTATTAGCAAATGCCCTTATTCAGTCGATCCTCTATTGATGGCCTTCCAGATGATCCCCAGGAGTCTGGGTTTGGTTCAGGCTCATTCCATTCGGATGAGAGCAGGGTTCTAGGCACGTGAGACACATGTGGTTCCTTCATTTCATCCTGATTTATGCACAACTCTGCCCTATTGTTAGTAATTTAAAAAAAAAACCACTTTTGTTTATATCTCCATGGCCAATAATGTTGGGTATATGTTGACATAATGTCTAAATGAGACACACCATCATTTTGTAATTGTTATCACATTTATCAGACTGAGAACCTAGATATACCCTTTAAGTGAAGTACAGTCTTGCAGTCACCCTCATGCATACACCCCCCACTAACCCTAACCCTAACCCTTTCTTTGACATTTAAGTCAGTATATGTGCAATCTCTGCTCTCCATTAAAACGTGTCTCATATTGAAGCTGTGCAGTAACACATGACATCAATTAGAAAGTGCTAGAATGTGCTGCATGGAGATGGGTTTGATTTGGGCAGAAGGGGTGGCCATATTCTGTAGACTTGGCGGGGTAGGAAGAAGTTGGTCAGTGGCGTGTCTTCTCTTTACCTCTTTTTGCATGGGGGTTTCAGTGCTCTGCTGCTGGTAGAGTCGGTGGCACAGCCATCAATCAAACACAAACCTCCTTTACGGCCTCTTCTCTTCCTATTATTATATCCTGTCTATCAAATTCACATATGTAGCCCATCTCTAAAGGCAGACCATGAACTGCATGGCTGTTGAATGAGTTTTCTTTGCTCTCTGCCCGATGGTGTTGTTAAGTCAGTCTCCTGTAAAGCGGTCAGGCAGATGTGTGAAAAACCCTCTGCTTCTCAGGTATTGGATGGACAAACATTATGACAATTTTTACAAAGAGCGTTGGCCTGCAAGCATTCCTGGGCTTCCAGTTGCCTCTGCATCCACATTTGATGCTTTTATACCGAGGCTCTCCCCTAGAGGTACTCTAAGTGAAAACGGCTGGCAGAAGTACAAGCAGCCACTTCATCAACATCCAAAGGAATGGCCCCTTTCTGCGGCTGGAAATGCCAATTGACATGCGTTACTTTAAAAATCACCAGTTCTTCATTTTAGTTTAAGCGTATAATTTTATTGGTTTGCAAAGCAGAGTTTTTTTTCCTTTCTTTTAAGGGACACAATTTTAGCAGCATCATGTACTGGAATTCAAAACCGTGTTTTTCAATTTTATTTTAAGCTACACAAATGTTTCATGGCCTCGGACATTTAATGGATCTTAAAACAAAATCAAAATATTTTTTTACTCATGAACGTGGCAACTGTTTTATTTATTTTCTCTTGTATATAATACTGCTTTCAAGTTGCTATTTGAGGAGCTTTGTTCAAAGGGAACTCTAGTCTACTCCAGAAAAAAACATTTCGTTTCTAGAAGCAACTTCAGAGTGTTTGGACAAATGGCATTAGTAGTCACTACTTGAACACGTACCTGGATACCAACTAAGGATCTCATTTATATGCCTTACACAAGTACTATACACCCAAATAGTTAACATCTCAGGCCATTCCGAAAATCGTCAACGCCTTGGCTGCATGTCTTTTTTTTTTCTTATAAGGAAACCAGGCAGGGGGCGGCAAGTTAGCAGACTGAATTAACAATTCACATCTCTGTTTGAGATGTTTCAGCCTGCTGTGAAAAAGGACTGCTATGGTGGAAAGTCGCTGGTCGTTCCCCTAAACCTCCAAGCTTTCCTTAGCCACAACCTGAATTAGCCTTAGAGGTTCTCCCCTTTGTGGTTCCTTCAGGTTGGCACATAAAATAGCAATGATAAAATTAGGGGCCCACAATGTTTCATTTCCAGTTTCATGCCAACTTATAGGTAGCATATGGCTCAGCCCAAGTCACTTTACAGCCAGCCCAGCGGAGACGAGCGACGGCCAACACACAGGGGCCTGTTGCGCAGTTCAATGGCTTCACTCATTGCACAACCATGACTCGGCCAATGTGGCCGTTAGGGTGGCTGTGTTTGTTGTTCAGCAGATTAAGAGGCAACATATAAGCACAAGCACATCCAATGTGTTTACAGGCCTACGCACAACATGTACAGGGGCACATTGGTGAGCTAACGGGAAGCTAAAGTTAAAACCCTCTGGCCTTGGGGCGAAGCCGCAGGAATGAGAGGGAGAGCCTCACTCCCCTTCAGCTGAACCTCTAGGCACAGGGAATGGACTCTGTGGATGTCTGAATCCAGTGATTTGCTGGACTCTATCCATTTTATAGGTCATCCTTTATCATCCTTTTCGGCTCAAACTGTAAACCTGAGTCCTACCAGCTGGTAAAACGTTCACCATGGCCTCAGTTTGCTGGCTTTTACTCACTCAATAGGCTCCTTCTACATTGATGTCTGATGAATTGCTGGCTTTTATTTATGGAATGTTGTTTACTATTGCAAGGGAAAATATGTCTCTTCATTTCAATCTGGCACTATTACTATCAGCTATTCCATATCATTGATTTATATACGTAATAGGAAACTGGACTCGGCCATCCCATTGTGGGTGTGTGTTATGAAAGACAACCCCAGCACAAGTGTTTGCCTCGCCTGTACACATTCACCCATCTAACTTCCTCAGCATGACACTTAACAGGTTACAGGACCACAATGATACACCACCCCCGGCCTCACGCTCTCTCTTGTGATTTCAGTCACATCTCGGCCCCCTTGCGGTGCACATCCTCCCCCTCCCCCAAACACCTCTCCGCCTGCCAAACACAGAGAGAGGCGAGTCATCCAGGACAAGAGGGGCCTTGGTCCCTGCAGAGAATTACAATGAGACTGCCAGCACTGTCCTTTCCAGCACATTACCGCACTCCAGTACAGTAACAAGAACCGGATCCCGGCTCATTGGGGCTTAAAAAGGGCTACATTAACCGTGTTTTCCTACCATAACCCTATTATCTCAATACACGTAATTGGTGAGAAGCCCCTTACCTGCATTTACATTTTAACTCATTTACATTTGAGTTCAGCTGTTTTTTCCACATTGAATGGTAGTTGACACCAGTTCAGTCCTGGACACAATTGCGACTTTGATTTTGATATTTTGGCAACACTGAGGATGTGTTACTGAGGGCCCAGCGTGCTGAGGGTGGCTGAGAGGAGTCCTGCCCTGTACACTGTTCTGTGGCTGGGTTCCATTAGTGGTACACCTCGACAATCCTCCACCCGGGTATTGGCCAGAGCCACCACTAATACCATGCAAGGCATTCTCTTGTGGTTCAGAAAGTGATTGAGGGTCGTGTTATGTCTGCTCTTCTCAACATAAAAGCCCCTCTATTGTAAAAGTACAAAAAGAAGAAAAATGTACCAGAAAAATGTACACGCTAATCTAAAGCAGGCAGTGATCCGAAACTCTGAAAGCAGAATTATATCTATGTATGTAGCATAGATAGATATATTGTCATATTATATATGTAGTATATATGGTAGGAAATGTTTATCGTTTATGGAATTTATTTTCTAGAATTGTCCCTGTGGTTTCATAGTGAGCTATGGTTTCCCCCTGCATGTTTCTCAGCCCCACTAGGATCTGGCTTGCTTGGCACAGATTTGGTCAATTCTGTGTTATGAATGGATCAGAGAGGCTGCTTACAGATTTTTTATGATTTTAAGTTCTGCAGGACACGCACTTATGTTAACTCCACTTTTACAGATACTGCGCTTCTAAAGACGCTTCAGCTCGACATCTGGGAGTCGAAGCATGAGTTGCTTTCGTTGCTGACATCAGCATCATCCTTATCATTATTCATTTTTTCCTTTCCTTCAGCTCCCAAGACCTGCAGCCCTAAACAGTTTGTCTGCAAGGACCAGGTCACCTGTATCTCCAAGGGCTGGCGCTGTGATGGGGAGAAGGACTGTCCAGATGGATCCGATGAATCCCCAGACATCTGTAAGTACGCCTGGAAACAAAGCGAGCTGCCACAACCCTTACGCCCTCTTGAGTCTTTGGCCCCTTGAGTTTTTGAAACTTTCTTGCTGAATGTGTAGTACTAAGGGTGTGGGTTTTGCTGTTCTTGGCTTACCTCTCTCACCTTGGAATTGTTAGGACTTTTCATTCGATTCATTGTCTGGGTTTAAGACATTGTAAACATCAAGCCCTCATCTTTGTTGAACTTAAATATTTAACTATAGTATTCAGTATACATTATGGTATAAGTTGATCATTGGCATAATTTCCTCACAGTTAGGGTAGTTTAGGACAAACAGGGTGTTTGGTTTATGAGCCCTCCACGTATGAAGGACCAGGGGCTGTAGGACTGTCCTCTGGCTTCCTGGCTGAATTACAGCTTGTTAGACACTGGCAGCCATTTTTAGTGTGGGTGGCTGGGTGTGTGATCTCTGATCCCAGCTGCTCACATCTGCTCTCCTTCTCTACATGTGCCACACCTTGTGTGTTATGTCGTACACATTCATTCACAATCGTCTGGAACCCAAATCTGAAAGCAAAACACTCTTCATCAAGGCTTTTATTGTGTCATTTTAAACTGTGGCTTAGAGCAGCCTTATTAGCACTATGTGTGATAGTCTATGTGTGAAATAGCTGAGGGGAAACAACAAAGATTTATTGTGTTGCTATGTTGTTGAAAGGACATTAAGCAACGCACTGGTGTGTAATGCAGAACATTCATTTGAGTTGTAGTCCTGACAGTTGTCTGTCTGTTGAAATGTAATAACCAAATCGAATTGGCTGCAAAGATATGTTATAATTTAATTTGAGGTCAACTGAAAATGTTTTTCATATCAGTAGTGGTTTATTTTACTTTGATGCCATTGAATCTGTTAGTTAAAGAGCACTTAAGGTTATGTTTCTGAAGGCAGTTCTACTTTATTTAAGCATACAAGTGGTATTAATGTGAACCTGATAATCCATCAATTATACTGCAGATGTTCCGTTTATCTTTTCTACAAAATATATAATGCTCAAGTGCAGTATATCGGGTTTCAGCAGCTCATAAATATGTGCTATGGAGTATAGCATATCTGTTATTGGAGTCCAAAATTCACTTTTCACTCATGATCTGTTTCCACAAGTAATGAATGGCTAGCCATACTGTACTTGGAATGATATTAACAACTATATCAATAAATGTTGGCAGACAAGGGAAATGTGAGACACTTTGCATTGAATGTAACCTAGAAAAGCCCCATTGCTTCTGAACAAAACAATCTTATCGTATGTCTTCTGGATGTTGCAGATATTCATAAATGAATGTTAGCCTAATTAAGATTTGAAATACTCATAAGGTCTCTTTCAGACAAGATATGTGAGAAAGTTGTCTGTAGAGTGGAATTATCTGTTGAATGCCAGAACTGGAATAGAAAAAAATTAACATTTGAGAATCCTTAATTTCCCGGAAAGAAAGAAATTGTACTGGCAGATAAGGTAGACATCATCTTTAGTCTGTGGTTGTTACCCAGAGTCCTGCACAGTTTATCCATCATCTGAGTGGTCAGGAATTCAGGGAGGCAGCTGTCAAGGGAGAGGACTTGGTCCTGCTGAGATGGGAGGGAATTGGCCTGCAGGAATAAAAAACATTCAAAAAAATGATAGTGAGGAATGAGAAATGCATGCTGTGTCTCTCCTGCTTCTCCATACAAAGGGCTGAGGATAATCAGAATCACTGGATTGGTTTGTTTCTTCTTTAAAGCAGGCAGTACAATGGGACAGCAGAGAAGCAATCATTTCAATGGTGTATTTCTCCTGTCTTTTTGGGACATTTTATTATTAGAGTGCTAATCTATCATAGCATGATAGTTGCAATATAAACATGGAGGTATGAAAATCGATTCAAATGAATATCACAGATCTGTTAACTGGGGATGGTAATTGAGTATTGATAATCAATACACAATTAAAGTCTGCAGTTGAGCTCTACAGATCAATGAAGGAATTTCATTGATTTTCTTATTGAATTGGGAAATGTTTATCCAATCTGCCTGTGACTAGCTTCACACTGACTGTGGTTTCGCTAAGACTTTTGCTTATATAGGGTTCTCTGTTTATAGAAATCTGTGTGGCATCTCAAACTAGCTGATAGGTGTCTGGAGTGTGCTTAGCCAGATTTCAAAGTTAGGTAATACACTAATACACTATCTGGTTCTTCCATCGCCTTCCCCCTCCATCTTCCTGTTGACTGATAAAGATTATACAGGTTGGGCTTTATTTTAATTCATTCTTATAACAAGAATCAAGTATCTGTAGTTCCTTGCGTTACGAAAAGCAAACTTTCAAAGATGAGCCGTTAAATGAATGGCAATTAACCATTATTCGTTTGACTGGAGGCAAAGTTTCACTTCAGGTGAATGTCACCTTTAGGGTTTACAATGGTCATAAATTCGCCTGCTGGCATACACATGGGTGTGCTGAACGTGTTTGGTTTCGTCTGAGTCTTTGATCCAAACCTCAGCACCGATGCAGGAAAGAAGGCATACAATCCAGTGTCATAGCGTCTAGAGGCCTAATTGCACTGTCATTCCCTCAAACCTTTAATTTCGACTGTAATTACGTTTAGGAGCTAAAGACATGCTTCTGTCAGGGTGCTTAGGCTGCAACATTGAGTCTTCAACTTTTAACACACTTTGTTTAACACGGTGGCTGCCAATGCCAGAGGACATTGCTGCATGAAATCATCCTCTCTGCCTAGTAACACAAAATGCGCAGCCTAGGAGCTGTCATTCATGAAGGCCTTAGCGTAGCCTAGGAGCTGTCCTTAGTGAAGGCCTTAGCGTAGCCTAGGAGCTGTCCTTAGTGAAGGCCATAGCGTAGCCTAGGAGCTGTCATTCGTGAAGGCCTTAGCGTAGCCTAGGAGCTGTCCTTAGTGAAGGCCTTAGCGTAGCCTAGGAGCTGTCCTCCGTGAAGGCCTTAGCGTAGCCTAGGAGCTGTCCTTCGTGAAGGCCTTAGCGTAGCCTAGGAGCTGTCCTTTGTGAAGGCCTTAGCGTAGCCTAGGAGCTGTCCTTAGTGAAGGCCTTAGCGTAGCCTTCTTGGCATCACAGCCAGAGGTTTAGGGAGGTGCATGTATCTGCAGGATGTTTTCATACACATGGGATCTACGTGTCCAGTTGAGCTGAAGGAACAGGTAGGGGTCCTCGCAAGACACCAGCTCCTGAAACACCCCTCTACCCCATGTGGATCTCTTTCGCACAGCCCCGGTGTGCTCAGATCAACATCAGTAGGGGGTCTCAAGAGGTGTGCTCTGTGTGCTGGTGTGACCTGGCCACCTCTACTTCAGCTCCTTTCTCTGCATACCTTCGATTGTTTTAAGATGCGCCAATTCACACACACACACACACACACACACACACACACACACACACACACACACACACACACACACACACACACAC
>JAOPUA010000001.1:4677277-4690252 GCA_027122455.1 Trisopterus luscus | reverse complement strand
GTGGTGAGATCTGGGCCACAGATGAGATTCATAGGTATGGTGGGGAGTCGGGACAGGACACAAGTGATCTCGTCTCTCAGGCCTCAATGAATCTGTTGAAGCTGAAGGATCTGTTGGGGCTTAGAGATCTGTTGTGTGAGAAGGGATCTGTTGTGTGAGAAGGAATCCGTTGTCGGAAAAGGGATCCGTTGTGTGAGAAGGTTGCGTCTGGGAGGGGTGTCGGCCAAACAACTAAATACAACAAAGCCAGCATGTTTTTCCCTTGGTGGAACGGCACTCAGGAGTGACTGACCCTACAGCTGATGTAACTGTCAGAAACATTTCCATGGACGCTTGTTGCCCTATGATACATCACTATTATCACTATTAGTAAGACGATGAACCAGAAAACTAATTAATTCAACGTTTTTAAGTCACAATGCGGTTTAACATATGAAACACTCATTGGTTAAGCATATGCAGCGGTGGGGGAAATTGCATACACAAGTTCCGGCACAATTGCCCCCCCCCGCCTCCCAATGAGCCGAACACAAAGCACCGGTACAGGACCTATCCAACTATAACATTGTCACATTTTTTCATACGTGCCACGAAGCTTCAAACAAAAATACATAGGAGTTTGGGTTGCAGTGTGCTGGTATGTCCAATTAAAATCCAGGCCAGTGACTAAATATGAAATATTACATTATTATCATATTAAATGTTGCATCAAGTCATGTGTTTTGGTTAAAATCCAGCAAGGTGAGTACATATTAAATATATGAACGTGTATATTTTGGCCTGGGCTGCCATTAAATGTTTTCTTAGATATTGGGATATGTACACTGGCTTAATAAAAGCTTTGCATCTTTATAGCTTATCTGTTCAAAGTGACCTTGGTACAGAATATATCTAGCTCATTCCCCCTCTCTATCTCCCTCTCTTCTACAGTGTCTTTAATACTATATTGTGATCCTATTTATAATGCTGACATCCTGTCTCTGGTCTCCCTCAGATGTGGAGCAGATGGCCATCGATTGGCTGACCGGAAACTATTACTTTGTGGACGACGTGGACGACAGGGTGTTTGTGTGCAACAAGGACGGCCTGACATGTGTGACCCTGCTGGACCAGGAACTGTACAACCCCAAGGGCATCGCCCTCGACCCCACCATGGGGTAAGCTCTCTAACCGCACTTGACCCCTTGAAGTGCTGTCTCTGGGCGATTCTGTTCTTCTTCTGCAAAATCCTCCGGGAAGGAAGTCGTGTCTGGGACTTGGCTGACTAAGCGGCGCGCTGGAACGTTCCTCCAGTGCCTTACACACATGATCTGCTCCTTGCTCATCACTGTTCCTTTTTGTACCGGTTCCACTTCTCTCTTTGCTCTCATTCCGACCGGACACAGGATGTTTCTCAATAAGCTTATTTGTTACTTTTGGGAACCTTTTTATTTCCTCTTAATATAGTGACCTCACTAAAACGTCCTGCTGACACTAACAGTTGTGTTGTCACCTCCTCTCCAGGAAACTGTTCTTCACCGACTATGGCTCCACGCCCCGGGTGGAGCGCTGTGACATGGACGGGCAGAACCGCACCAAGCTGGTGGACAGCAAGATCGTGTTCCCCCACGGCATCACCCTGGACCTGGTCAACCGGCTGGTGTACTGGGCCGACGCCTACCTGGACTACATCGAGGTGGTGGACTACGAGGGCAAGAACCGCCACACCATCATCCAGGGCCTGCTGGTGAGGCTCGAGACGGAGTGGGAGGACCCCACACTTGCACGCATGGCTGACTTTATCCAAAGTGACTCAGGACCATTTATTCATTGATTCACACATCAACGGTAGAGTCAACCACGCAGGGGGACAGCCCCCTCGTCAGGGGTACTCAGGGTGAGGCGTCTTGCTCAGGGACACCTCGACACTCTGAGGAGGAGCTGGGGATCAGCAACCTTCCAGTTACCAGCAAATCCGCTCTACCTCCATCTGCTACTGTCGCGCCACCCAACACTTACCCTACCCTTATCCTGTACCGAACCCGGAAGCATACAGGCGATGGATGCATCGCCTTGTAAAGCGCTACTGCTGCTCTCCTCAGGGGGTGATTCCAGTGTATTTTACTGCCTTGATTGATTGCTATTATTTATATTAAGGAGTGTGTTATGTTCCAGGCTAATTCTATATATGCCATTCTGGAGCCTGGGCCAACCTGCTCACTGACTAATGATCTTAATGACATCAGGGCGGCGGGGGATATAATATCAACCCTGGCCATGCTTCACAAAGAAAATCACTACAGTAAAACCTGATGGTTTCACAACTGTTCCATAATGGTTTCAGAGCACACACACACACAGGCACAAAAAAACCTGTCATCAGCTTCAGTGGGTTGCTGGTCCAATCCCCAGTTACTATGAGTCAAAAAGTGTCCGTGGGAGGCCCAAGTGGTCTACTGGGTAGAACGTGTACCATTAAGGCTCAGTCGTTACCGCTGCGACCGGAGTTCAATTCCTGACCATGGGCCTTTGCTGCATATCCTCCCCTCTATCACCCATAACTTCCAGTCTATCTCTATCTCAATCTATCATAAAGCATAAAAAAAGTGTCCACGAGCAAGGCAAATTATGACATTGGTACTGTGGTCCTTGTGTGTTCCCCAGATCGAGCACCTGTACGGGCTGACGGTGTTTGAGAACTACCTGTACGCCACCAACTCAGACGAAGGCAACCTCAACCCCAAGACAAGCGTGATCCGCGTCAACCGCTTCAACAGCTCCGACTTCCAGGTGGTGACGCGCGTGGACCGCGGCGCAGCGCTGCACGTCTACCACCAGAGGCGCCAGCCTCCAGGTACCAAACCACTGACTGGCACAGTCAGTTTGCATGGATACTATGCATTCCTATTCTGATGAAAGTCTGAAACTGACTTTTTACATTCCCGCCCTAGAGGTTTTATTATAACGAACATGTGTAACACTACTCTTATCTAGTCAGTGGAATAAATAACGATTGCCTCCGAATTCTCCTTCATGCTCTCTATTTTACCAATGAATGATGACATGGATAACATTCGATTTAGTTAATTTCACCTCATTATTCATGATTCAAAAGGTATAATGTTACTTTGTGCTCCCCCTGCCCCCGTAGTGCGTAGCCACGCCTGTGCACTGGACCAGTTCAAGAAGGCCGGTGGCTGCTCGGACATCTGCCTGCTGGGGAACAGCCACAAGACCCGGACCTGCCGCTGTCGCTCGGGCTTCAGCCTGGGCAGCGACGGCAAGTCCTGCAAGAGTGAGTATCTACCAGTGTACACATGAATGTATTTCACAAAGGACCAGCCCCTCGCTGTCTTGCGCCTTGCAGCAAGGGCAATGACTGGTCGCACATGCAGCACTGCATCAATTACGGACTTGTTTATTTCACTACTAATCGCCGTATTAGCCCAGCTGTTTAGTCTACTAGATGGAATATTGCGACTCTTTCATCTGTATTTATTCTGTTCAAAAAAGTGATAAAATGGAATCGACCTCTTATCAAACTTGTATCGTCTGTAAATGATTCCAGACAGCAGTTCATTCAAAAGTTAAAGTGCTAAAACGTGACCGTCCTGTTTGTCTTCGCGCCAGAGCCCGACCACGAGCTGTTCCTGGTGTACGGTAAGGGCCGGCCTGGCATCATCCGAGGCATGGACATGAACGCCAAGGTGCCCGACGAGTACATGATCCCCATCGAGAACCTGATGAACCCCCGTGCTCTGGACTACCACGCCGCCAGCGAGTTCATCTACTTTGCCGACGCCACCAGCTACATCATCGGGCGGCAGAAGATAGACGGGACGGAGAGGGACACCATCCTGAAGGAAGGCGAGTCCCCAGTGATTTGTTCCACAGAGGTTACAACGTTTTAAGTAAATAAACAGAGCACACCAAACAGATATTATTTGGTGTGCTATTGTTTTTTTTGTTTTTTAATAATAATACGTTTTCGAGGGTTTTTAGAATGCAGTGTAAGCTATATTAAATATTTCTGTGCAACAGAGTAGTAGTTTAATATGCAACACAGGCTGCATTACTAACAGTCTCGCTTCAAGATGGACAAACTGGTCAACATTTTTCAGTTTGGTACTGGGAAATGAGATTCATGTAAGGTTATGATGCGTTAATGCTGTTTTCTCCAGAAAAAACATGAACCATAGTAGTCATTAGTGCTGGGCAGTATACCGGTTCACACCGAATACTGGTGTGTATTTTCGTTTTATGAATTTTGAATATACCGCCATACCGGTATTTGATTACACAATGTTTGAAATGCTACGCGACTGTTTCAGGTGGGACTCTTTTCAATGTTGCACTTCTAAAGATGCATGGTACAACTGCATGCAGCATCACTTACTTGATGTTGTTTTGATTGAAGATTGGCAGGTTGTAGTGGTTGCGGCTGTGAATGAATGAACGCGTGTGTGCACGTGTGAGTGTATGTGATTTCAAAGTAAAAAATCAAATCAAAGCCGATGCATGCATCCAAAACTATTCGTTCAAAACCAAATAAACTAATAAACAGCGCCGCTTATTCGCTTCAAATACTTTATTTTCTTTTCAAATCTTGGGAATTAATACGGCGCGGTACTGAGCAGTTGAAAACAATGTTAGCATCTCCTGTGGCTGCCTTGCACACCTGTGTTATCTTACTTAATATTAATTTGGAAGTCCTGTTTTAAACCCTGCCATGCATGCAAGTGTAAAAGCGATTAGCATAGCTGCGTGACTGCCTGCTTTCAACGCATATATATATATTTTATTGTTAAAATTTGTCCTTAGTGGCAGCACTAGTGAAAACCTGATTATGCATGAAAAAAAAATACTGTCATATACCGTGAAACCGTTAGAATTTAGAAAAATACCGTGATATACATTTTTGGTCATACCGCCCAGCACTAGTAGTCATGCAATGATCCACTGTCTATTGTCCATATGGATGGAACAGTGCTCCGGTCTGATTGGTTCAACCACCGTGCCTTCAGATCTAATCGTATGAGTGCTTGTATGCTTGTGCTGCAGGCATCCACACAGTGGAGGGCATCGCGGTGGACTGGATCGGAGGTAACCTCTACTGGACCGACGACGGGCCCAAGAAGACCATCAGCGTGGCCAGGCTGGAGAAGGCCTCCCAGACCCGCAAGACCCTCATCGAGGGCAAGATGACCCACCCTCGAGCCATCGTGGTGGACCCCCAGCATGGGTGAGACATCAGAGTGCTGGCCAGTAGGCCTCAGAGTCCGGGCCATGTAACTAATAGCCTGCATCGTCTCCCGTGACCTTTTTAAAGCAATGTCTCATTTATCGAGACAAGCCATTTGGATCAGCTGGATTCACACAGGAGATAAGCTAGTGGCTGTGCCAGATACGATAGGTCATGCTGTGGTGATTCATGTCATAGTGGCTCCATCTAGGAGCTTCTATTATTACTCTTCTGTGTAACAGGCCCGCAGCATATGATGTATGTATAATGAAAGACTGGCTTGAAAAACAGGGATGATATCTGTACACATTTTTGTGGTGGTATGATTTCATTTATCATACATTTAGTATTTTTAAAGTAATTTCATTGGTACAATTTGATTTCATCTTCAATAAATGTAGTTAATTGTTGCTAACAGGTGCCTGGAGTAAGAAAACATTGACCTGCTAGCTTGATTTGGCTAATATCTATATATTGACTAATATTATTAAAAGAACCTCTGTTAGTTTTCATCTAAACTCAACCAGAAGGCCCATCTGCCTTCTACACGTTTGAATGACGTACAGAAACACGGTGTCTGACATGAGCCTTTGCTGCCCCAGGTGGATGTACTGGACGGACTGGGAGGAGGACCCCACGGTGAGCAACAGAGGCAAGATCAAGAAGGCCTGGATGGACGGCTCCAACCACCAGGTGTTCCTGACCAGCAAGACGGTGCTGTGGCCCAACGGCCTGAGCCTGGACATCCCCCAGGGCATCCTGTACTGGGTGGACGCCTACTACGACCGCATCGAGATGGTGTACCTCAACAGCAGCGCGCGTAAGGTTGGTTGTTCTGGAGAATGCTTGCTTTTAGTAGATGAAGAGCCATTGAGCTCACTGTTTCAGCTGGATTTCGAGCACGAATATGAGTGTTTTGGGTTGAGAGTTGTAGAAACAAGGGTAGTCATGTTGCGGGTAAAGAGTTACAAAGTAATGGTTTACAGTAACGGTATTACTTAAAAGTAAAGTAACGTGTTACAGTAAAAATATCGGTAACTACACTACTTAACTAGACTATAGGAACACGCGTTTGCCTGTGTGTAAAGTTCTGATCCGTTTAAGTGGTGTGTGCCGCTTGCCTCGACACGTTGCCATAGCGACCGATTTGAGTGATGTAGCTGCTAGTGCGAAGGAGAGAGGGAAATGGAGATAGAGAAGCCTCTCGTCAAGCCAGCACCTACTTTAGCCCAAAAAGGAGACTTCCCTGAAATAAGTCCCTCCCCTAAATTGTTGATGGTTTGGCCTAATCAGTCCCTGGTGGACTGATTGGGCCAAACCATCAACAAGGGCAAGGCTTTCACTGGCCATGGCTGGAATAACCGTCTGCCCTCTACTGCTACGAAAGTCCAAAAAACACATAAAATTTGTTGGAAGGGGAGGGACATTGAGAAGGAACTGTTAACCTCTCACATTTCCTTCCTCCTCTGGAGTCTCGGCAACGAGACAAAAAGAGAATGTAACTCAGTTTACAAAGCCTCCAACACAGTTATTGGTGGACAAACTGTGGCTTATGGGTGGACAAACTCAGAAACACAGAGCCTCTAACCCATAGTTCATGGTGGACTGACAACTCATCATGGGTGGACAAACTCTGAAAAAGAGGCTCTAATTCCGGTTTACAGAACCTCTAACCCATAGTCATTGGTGGATATACTCCGATGCTTTGTTATCTCAGACAAGGGTCATTCTCAGAAAGAGTAGATAAGGTGTCATTTCAAAAGAAAAGGTGCCAGGAACATCCACTGATAAAAACGGAGAGGGCGGAGTGGGCAGGCACACACTGTGATCCATTATTCACATTTGTCTTCGTCCTCGGCATAGTCTTGTTTGATGCCATGGCCACCAAGCTCCTGTAGTACCTGCCTCTGGTAGTTCTTCCAGCTCCTACTGCTGTAGGAGTGCTCCTCCTCCCAGTAACCAATGTAGTGCTCCTCTCCATCGCTGTCGCCGTCGTTGTTGCTGTCAGGGCAGTCGTTCCTCTATTTGCCCTCTCGTCTCTCCAGCTTCTCAGATGGCGTCAACATCCCACCACTGCCACCAAATGTGAGGGACTGGCGTGGTCACCCCACGTATTCCGTGATATGGACAACCCGATTGGAGAGTGTGGGCCAAAAACGAGGGCAAAAAATTAATAAACAAAAATAAATCCATTGGTTATATATGTTCCAAAAAGAAACAACTGTTAGCATAAATTAGCATAGCATAACGTGCTCTAGTACTGGCCTCTCTTCAAGCCATCACCTCCCTCAGCCCAAAAATTTGACTTCCCTTAAATAAGCCAATCAGTCCTAGGTGGACTGATTGGGCCAGACTATCAACAAGGGGAACTTTCCCTGGCCAAGGCTGGATTAACCTTCTGCCCCCTACTGCTAGGGAAGTCCAAAAACCACATTAAATTTGTTGGAAGGGGAGGGACAGTGAGAAGGAATTGTCACCTTCTCACACCATCACATAAAGTAACAGCATGTGTCACCGCGGCTTAAGTGCATTTCTGTTTTAATTGTATGGGATGAAGTGACCTTTATTTTTAGATATTTCATTGACCACTTAATTTTTTGTTTGCCATGAATCTAATAAGCTGGTTTTGTTCTCATGTTTCCAAAAGCCTGTGTTTTGAAACTTGTGTGTTGCTACTGATTGACCACGTTGTTTATGGATTTTACAGTGAGGCATATTTCTTTGTGCAGACAGGGATATTGTTCTTTCATATGGTTTTGGATGCCATTTTGTATACATTTATACAATAGACACTAAGTGATGATAGGGCTATGATGTTTGTCCATGTATCTACACAGTAACGAAACGGGAAAGTAAAGTAATCAGTAGTGAAGTTACTTTTCAAATGCAGTAACTAGTAAAGTAATCTCTTTACAATTTACAGAAGTAACTAGTAACAGTAATTACTTTTTTTGAGTAACCACCCCAACACTGGTTATGACCGAGGCCAACTTTGTGCTACTTTTCTAGTACCGTCGTTGTGAATGAGCGTTATAATGAGCAATGTATATCAAATGCACCAAACAGGTGTGCACCAGACATGGTAGTTAAATTAATCGCTGCTGAGACAGAGCTTCACACTCCACACACACTGCACCGTTATACTATTTGTCTCAGAAGAGTTACTTGTCTTAGACCTCAAGATAAGAACCCCATCCGCGCTCGCAGCAGAATGTTCACATTGTGTTTGCTACCATGGCTGCAGCACACTGCGTTTCTACGGCAATTTGCTAGGGGAACTAAGAGTTGTGAATCATAACACACAGGCCAAAGCAACGGAACATCATTTTTAAAGGAGGACATACTGGATGTAGCTTGATGTTGGAGAAGCCACTATTTCGACTAGGCATGTCTGCTATACCTCTGATGACCTATCATAGTCATTTTATGATTATATACAGTCAATTTGCTCCTTTATGTTATCCATTATTCCAGTGTACCAATAACGAGGCTATACGCACACTAGTTAATGGCTTATATACTTAAAATAACGCACACCTTGCTGTGTTCTGGTTGGCCCAGGTGGTGTACGAGGGCCAGGAGCTGAACCATGCCTTTGGACTGTGTCATTACAAACAATTCCTTTTCTGGAACGAGTACCGCGGGGGCAGCATCTACAAGCTAGACCAAGGCTCCAAGGCAGTCACCCTTCTCCGCAACGAGAGGCCCCCCATCTTTGAGATCAGAGTGTACGACGCCCACCAGCAGCAAGGTAGTCTACACACGCACGCACGCACGCACACACACACACAGCCACACACACTCAGCCGCACACACACTCAGTTCATGTCGCGACCCTTCTGCCGTCCACAGTGAGCCTATGCTTGGTTCATTCTGTCCCTTTATCACCGTGTGTCTCCGATGTGTTGGGTGGTCTGTGTGTGTTCAGGTACCAACGCTTGTAGGCTCAACAATGGCGGCTGCAGCAGCCTCTGCCTGGTGATTCCGGACGGCCGGTCCTGCGGTTGTGCTGATGACCAAATCCTGGATGAGGACAACATCACCTGCAAAGGTACTGAACCGGCTCTGTCCGGTGGGATCCATCTGACGGAAATAAACCTGAAACTGACTGACTGACTACGAGGGGGTCGAGGCTGAAATGTATACATTTTTTAAACATATATTTGACAAAACTGGCAGGGGGGGGGGGTGGGGGGGGGGAAAATTGGAGGGGAAAATTAAATAAGGAAGGAGGATGATTCAATTCTCCCGATGACATTGTGCGACTCTGCTAGGACTTCTCCTCTGACCGCTGCTCTGTTCTGTTCCTCCTTCCAGCCAACCCCTCCTACGTGCCTCCGCCCCAGTGCCAGCCGGGGGAGTTCGCCTGCAAGAACAACCGCTGCATCCAGGAGCGCTGGAAGTGTGATGGGGACAATGACTGTCTGGACAACAGCGATGAGCTCCCAGAGCTTTGCTGTGAGTGGACCCAGTTGTCGGCATGGTTACGCACCAGCAGCAACACCAGGAACAAAAACGTGACTCACTGCAGTTTCAGTACAGTTCACGGTTTCAGTCTTGATTCCAAGTTTCCTTGTAATAGAGCCGTTGTGTCTTATGTGTGCTCTCCTTCAGAAGGTGTCGGGCGCTTGTCCTGAAATGTGTTTTTCTTGATTTTAATAGCTCATTGAATGTTTTGGCAGGCTAAACTGTATGATACAATGCATGGCACGGTGTAAGAATTCATTAATGAGTCATAAGGTTCGGCCCAGTTGCCAAAGACACGTGGCACATATTGACAGCAAAGTACTAAATCCAGCTCTTTATGTAATATCCACATCTCTGAGACAACCTGACTCACTCGCTTCTCTCTGTTAAAAAAAACATTGTTCAACAGCCAGGAATGAACTAGAGGGATCTCAGAAACAGTGTGTGGTAGTTTTAACACACATGTAAATGTATATATTATCGTTTTAACGTAACATGAATAGACTCTGAAGACTTACTTTTAGATGTTCTTTCCTTCTCTCCCCAGACCAGCATACGTGCCCCAGTGACCGCTTCAAATGCCAAAACAACCGCTGTATACCTGTACGCTGGCTCTGTGATGGTGACAACGACTGTGGAAATGATGAAGATGAATCCAACACTACCTGCTCGGGTGTGTGAAGAAAGAGTTTTTGTTTTTTATGTCATCGTCATCAAAAGTTAGCCAAGGTGTCTTTTGCATAACCGGTGTTTTCTTGTGTTACCAAAAGGCCTTGTCATTTTCAAAGGGATGTGTCATTTCAACTTTAGTTTGGAGTCTTTACATAATCACAGAGCATTGTCAAACTTTAAAGTTTGAATTCATTGGCAGACTTCTCTATGCAGTGGCAGCAGAGCCCCTGCTTACTGTCAGCTCTCTGAGATACACACAAAAATAACTGTAGGATGGCATTACCCAGAATCACTGTATAAATAAAGACGCACTCATCAAAGGACTTACATAAGGGCAGTGATCGCTAACCATCCCTAAAATACAATTGGGGGCTTTCCAGGTTGTGCTGGTTCTATGGCATTGTTCTCTTCAGCATCTGAGTGCATGAGTTAATGCATTCATACATTCACCTCACTCTAATGCAGGTCACTCTAATGCATGTATTATTGTTCCACAAACCAGCCTTTCAAACTACTTTTTAAAAACAAATCTAGACTTGTTTGAAAACAGATCTAGACAAGAGACACCCTGAAACTTCTAACCTGTATGATGTTAGTATTTTAGAATAGAATAACAGTCTTATCAGGATTAAAAACAAGCATTAGCTGACAAAGCTGAGACTTGATATCGAAAGCAGCCTGCAATCGGCCAAAGGGAGGATCCAGAACAACATATGCCCCCTTGTGTGCATAAAAGATGAAAACTATCCATATTTTGGCTTAAACTATTTATAGAGCTGAAAAAAAAATCGAATGCAGAGCGCTTGGGGCACACCATCAAACGCGCTACACCAAATGGAAGTTTGGCTCATCTTAAATCACGACTGTCAGAATGACTTTTGGACATTGCCAAAGAACATCATGCAACCTTCTCTGGCGTTCCAGCTCGCACGTGCCCCCCAAACCAGTACCCCTGCACCAGCGGCCGCTGCATCCCCATCTCCTGGACCTGCGACCTGGATGACGACTGTGGAGACCGCTCCGACGAGCCCGACTCCTGTGGTGGGTACCAGTAGCTGCTCCTCTCCAGCTTCTCCTCGTACATGTGTCCCATCATGATCAGTGACCCTCTGTCTCCGGCTCCCCTTCTCCAGCCTACCCCACCTGCTTCCCCCTCACACAGTTCACCTGCGCCAACGGTCGCTGCATCAACGTCAACTGGCGCTGTGACAACGGTCTGTTAAACAATTTCTGACACCAAATAGTCCCTAGTCAAAAAATACAAATAATTAGCCACCTCAAAATCTGACGTGTCTGTGTGTGTGTGTGTGTGTGTGTGTGTGTGTGTGTTTACAGACAATGACTGCGGGGACAACAGCGACGAGGCGGGCTGCAGCCACTCCTGCTCCAGCGTTCAGTTCAAGTGCAACAGCGGCCGCTGCATCCCCGAGTACTGGACCTGTGACGGAGACAACGACTGCGGTGACTACAGCGACGAGACGCACGCCAACTGCACCAACCAAGGTGGGCGGGAACGCCGGCACGGTGCCAACCCAAATGGGAACGCCCTTCCGGGAATGCACGTTCTTATGTTGCTGTGACACAGGGGCTGTGGAGGGTGTCTGTGTTTATTGTGTGTTGTTTACATTGGGCATTGTTTGACATTGCCATCGCAGAATTATGTTGTGTATCGTGTTTCACTCTCTTTATATGTTGAGTTGCGGAGGAGTTGTCACAACACAACTTACGGTCTACTTCTCCAGATGTCATTTGTGCCATGCATGCCCCTGCCTGCCCTGAACATTCTCACATTGCCTGTATGCCTTGTTTGTTTTTCAGTTGACTGTTGATGTGTTGTGGTTAGCTGAGATTGTAGCCCGTTCCAATGGCCCACAATGCAGCTCTTTGGTTGAGGAGCTTTGGGGTGGGGTTACCCAATAAACATTACCAGGGAACACACAGGAAAACATTATTTTCCTTTTTTTATTGTAACTCTTACTATTTCGTACTATAAACCCATTTAAAGTAAATATCTTTACTATAAATATATTTTTCAATATGTACAGAATGGACCATTTTAGGTTTTGATGCCATTTGCTAGTAGGGTCATCGTACAAGGCATCAAGAGCATGACACCATGTGTGCTGGGACACAGGCACGGTGAAGGCTCTTCAGCAGGAGGGATGGGAAAGCTGGGCCTTTGTAAGTGGGGAAATGAAAACTGATGGGTTTGTGTGCTAATGTTGAGATCCCACTAAAGGCTACCGGAAATCTCTTCACTGTGTTGGACTTTTGTGACTATGATGGAGGGAAAGTTGCAGCCCACTAACGGGCTAGGCTAGGTTAGGCGTAACAAGACCAGGCCAGACCAGGCCAGGCCATGGGGCTACTCTTAGAAGTTTCTTGAACCTCCTTGCGTCTTAACGCCTGATCTCTTGCTGTTGTTAACATCAGACCGACGTGGTAATACTCTGGCAGACAGCCTGTCTGACCTCATGAGGTTTTGTTTGTGAATTGCTCAATCCTGTTGAATCCCTGCTGGACTCAGCATGACCTGTTGGCCTTGTGTGTGTGTGTGTGTGTGTGTGTGTGTGTGTGTGTGTGTGTGTGTGTGTGTGTGTGTGTGTGTGTGTGTG
>JAOPUA010000001.1:4558842-4576278 GCA_027122455.1 Trisopterus luscus | reverse complement strand
AGATAGATAGATAGATAGATAGATAGATAGATAGATAGATAGATAGATAGATAGATAGATAGATAGATAGATAGATTATCTATCTATATCTATCTATCTATCTATATTTTTTATTATCTCCCAGAGGGGAAATTCCTTTGTTCCTTTGTTTGTTGTAACAGTCCAGCAGCAGTGGAAAACACAGGATAAGATAAGATACAATACAATAAAATACAAATCATATCCAATTGCATGCAGTGATATTTTCAAATGCATGCTTGGTGCCGCCTGGGCCATTTTCATTACTTGTTGCAAGACCCTACAGCTTTCTAGATGTGGGTCTGGATTTCCAGGCTAGTACTTTACAGTAATTTAGCTATTACAATAATATAAGTGGTACAGTGATGCCTTATCTTCATAATATATAATTCAGGAGGTCAGATACAGTACCTCACATACAGGTCCAACAGCACCTGCCGCTTGTCATGTTCTGTGTGGGCTTTTACGCCCACCACCTTCAGTGCCTGAGAAAAACAACGGTCAGCTGCTAATGAAGCTGAAACAAACAGCCCAGACAGAGATAGATGCTAACTATGTTGTTTACCATACCATCTGGACATAAGCCAGCTCTCCAACCTCATCATGCTTCAGAAATTAAATAGTTCCATCACGCCCCTTAAGGAACAGTGTTGATTAAAAGGTCTGTTTCAAGAGGAATGTCATTTACCTTGTCCCCCAGGTTGACTTTGGTGAAGCTGAGCGTCTGCAAATGAATGCTGGAGGCACGGATGGCTGGAGCCACTGTTTCCAAGAGCATCTTCTCCAGATACTGGCCCACGAAAGGCCAGGCCTGCTGTAGGATCTACAGGAAACGCCCCAAGGAGAGCTTTGTATCAGCTATGAAGGCGATGTCATTTGATAAATGTGAATTCAATTAATAAATAAAATTGTTGCTGATTCAACACACTCCCCTTTTATCTAAGGAAACAGGAACAGTGAGCACTATTGTTGGGGGTCATCCCGTGAGACCTGCGTGGTGAACTGCACCCTGTGCATCTATGTTGTGGATGCTTGGCTGGGAGGGGGGGGGGTGCTCATTGGGATATCTCAGAGAGAGAGGACAACTCTTACAAGCTTCCAGAGGTGTGAACTTTTTACTTTTACTACATACATTTTAACACAAATATTTGTACTTTCTTCTCATTACGTGCTTTCCTAACATCAAGACAGATTTCAACATAAATGGACGGACGATAACACATAGAAAAGACCATCCCTTGGGGTATCCATCGGGGCATAACACGAATGACAGATGACATGACAAGACAAGAGGCAGACGTCACTACGGAGAAAGTCTATGGGAGAACTAGTAGCGTGAGTGATGATGGATGAAAGTGGACTAGCAGACATTGCAGATGGAGCAGATCCAGAGCAGCGACAAGACATACCCCATCAATGGCCTGATTTAAGATACATTTTTGAGGTTGTCCAAGAAAGATTCCTGGCGCATGCATTATATCTGTGTAGATTTTTGTAGCGCTGTAGAGATAAGGGAACTTCTGACAAAAGAGGTCAAGGCTTAATCAAACCAGACGTGTTCTTGTTTTGATCATAATGTTTCAAGTTCTGTTGCCAACATTGGAAATGTATTTGCACATTGGAGAAAAGTTAATGTTCATTCTTTTCGGTATATTGTTTATTTTATTTGAAGTTAGAATGGTTTAACTGTAACTGTAAATGTATCTGTCTTCTAACTATATTAATATGAGGTGAGGTTCAGTTAGCATTGCATTTAAACATTGTTCGAAGCAGTTGGTGTAAACAGTCAAACAGAAACTGAAATTAACTGGAGAGGAGACAGATAATGAGCACATATTTGTTGCTGTGTACATGTTGTTGGGCTCTAAATGGAGAGATTTGGCCGATCAATTCCCATTCTGCATAATTTTAATTTCTTATCTCACTGCACATTGTAAGCGAGTGCATGAGCAACTGAAAGAGAGGGGAAAGGTTTTTCTCAGCTCAATGTATCTCTGTCTGTCAGCTCTGGCTTCTCGTCTCGTATCTCTTTGACCCCATCTCTGGCTCAAAGTGGCCTAAGAGTCAGATGGTACCACTCAGCCAGAGCCAATGGCTTACATCATTTATGTAAAGGTATCCCAAATGCAAAATACATAACGCATCATACCTCAAAGGTGGCTTTTTTTCTATTATGTTCTAAATGGTGAGGGTGAGGTTAACACTACAATACAAACAAAGACAATTATACATTTCCATGTCATTTAGTCATGTTATGAATACAAAATGAATGGAAATAATCCTACCAATAAAAATAAGTTTTTCAATGGTAGAAATATTTAAAAGCCAGGCTTCCCTGATTAGCACTTAATTGTTCTTATTGAAAGGGGTGTGCCAAGATATTTGTAAATTGGTAACCAGTTCCAGTTGAGTTATTTAAACCCACATTTGCGCTTCCAGAAGGGGAGTTTGCTAGGTTACAAATTGGAATTCCACAATAATAAACAATCGGATGATTACTTTATGTGAGCGTAACATTGTCATAAGTGTTTAAATTAGATTGTGGCTTTGTCAATGATGGTAGATCTGTCTCTAGATTAATGACAAACCATTTGCTGAAGAAGGATTTTACCTTCAAGTCCCTAGTGAGACCAGGGCAGATGTTTTTATGTAATAATGAGCTCTAATGTGCTGTCGAGAGACCCTAACTGAAAATTAATTTGAGCGTCTGGCTGAGACCTGAGGATAAACAGATTTGTTTTTGTATGAGAGTTTCAATGACAACCCATTCACCACGCACCTCTTCAGAACGAATCAGTGCTGGTACTTTAACAACAGCTAGTCATGAGGTATAAGAGGGCTCAGCAAAATCACATGCACATCACATCACAGGGCCTGGAGGAGAGATGGGAGGAGGGCGGGGGAGGGCGGGGGGGGGAGGACTCCTGAAGATCACCCTCTCATAATGTGCTCTCTATCAGGGACCTGATTACATCGTCTCTACAGAAAGGGAACTTCTTAGTATTCACCTCCATGCTCCTAGTCTGAGCGTAGGCAAGTGTACTGCACTGTACAGTCGGCCCACCAACCTATCCTCTCTCTTAATAACATCAGACCATAATCTGATCTGATGAAGTGACTGCCAGGGAACATTTTGAACCACATGGTTAGCTTTAGCTTGGTGTCACACAGTGATAATACTTGCCCTGCAAGTCCGAATATTTGGACAAGGGATTTTGATATTTAAATACTGGATGCCTGTCTTCGCTGTAACACTTAAGGCTAATAGTAGTCTGGGTTTATATCCCAAACACACACATGCACACAGTTGTACCTTGTTCAGCCACTCCACTTTTTCCACGTCTGGGAAGTTGACCTGTATAGAAAGGTATATAACATTAGCCGTGCAAACTCAAACTTTGTCATGCAGGTGTGAAATTAGTATTTGGCAAGAGAACATAACACAAAGAAAGCACTATACTGTGAGTTAATATTTGTACTATCTACTATCTCTTCTATCTCTGTATTTCTACTCTATCACTACCCTTCCACTTTAATATCTCGACTATATTTCTTATATGTCAACAAACATTGGTTTGAGTCTCACCCTGTCAACTCCTAAAACTCTTTAAGAGTAATCTAAGCGTGTGTATGTATATGTATACGTGTGTGTGTGTGGGGAGGGGGGTTTTCATTTTGTCTCCTCATATGGTTACTTCAGAACACTGAATGATGTTTATATTATTAAACTGTGGGACCAAATGAGGTCAGCAGTAGCTCTGCAACAGCACAACAGGAAGAGGAAGCTCACACCAGAGTTGTGAAAGGATTCATGACATTAATGTGTAATCTGCCAACCTGAAGACTGGTCAGATGATCACTACCCTAAATGTTCTGCTGACAGTTTTCCTCCCCAGGCTGCAAAATTCACATTCTTATGAGGGGAGTTGGGGAGTGTTGAGCAGACGTTAGGAATTCAAAATAAAGGTCATGGCCATTATATGAATGTTTTGAATATTCAGAATAGAAAAAAGAGGAGGCTATGGATTAACAAGTAGTTACATGCTGGTTAGTTATCTATGGATGTGCCTAAGAGATGCGCATGTGTGTGCAACCTTTAACACAACCAGTATTCAGATAGTGTTGAATTACAATAAATAATAATTATAAGATATAAACCCACAGTAAGTGATACACAATGGTTATCATGAAGTTTATAGTATATTGAATGTGTCAAAGAAAAGTATGTATACTTATCCTTAAATCCTTAATTGAGAACCGGCATTATACTCTGATATTATTACTTTTTCATACTAAGCATTTTACTTAACCTTTTATTTTGGGTCTGACAGAAATGCTGGGTACCACGATAGTATTAGGCTACTATATATTATATTATAAGTATTGTTATTTCTTACCCATGGAGGTAAATCACGTTTAGTTCTCATCACGTTTCCCATTGTAAACTGCCTCTCGTTCTCCAAGAGGTACATGGCAGACTTCAGCCTCATCACTTTCTCAAGCCGACTGTGCTTCCATCCCATGTAGACCAGCAGACCGAACAGCACCAGCATGATGCTGAATCCAAAGTATCCAGCCAGGTACACTGGCAGAAGGGTGGCGAGGCATTTCCCAAAAGACCACAGAACAGTGACCGCGCGTTCTCCAGGTGGCCGTGGAGGCTGCGGGTCTTCCCCAGGTGGCCCGGGAGGATGCATGTCTTTGGGGTAGGCCGAGTCCGCAGTCCCCTCGCCTGTCACCGTCTGTCCTGCATCTGTAGATGGCATCGCAAACGCTTCCTACTCGAAGTAAACAGTCCTTACTTCTCTGTCGGTGTGGTTGTAAGATTCACGACCTGCAGTGTTCTCGACACGATTCACAACATCATTGTGAAAACCATCGAATAAAATGACAACTGAAGACACCTGGTAGTAACGGTTAGTAGTCTCACGGTGGTTTCATTGCACTGCGCTTCCACACATCGCCACGGGGCAACCGTTTTCTGTCACACGCAAACACGAGCTGCAGTGGATCCAGCAGTAAAAGTACCCGTGAAAGGCGTGCTCAGTCAGAAGCCCCCCTTCACATTAAATCCAATAGAAAACTAAACCCTAGAATTAACTTGTTCCGAGAATAGTTTTCAGGGCGGGGCGTACTGTGGTGACGTCTTCTGGGGTTTCATACAGCTCTGTAAACCCTATGCATCCTAAATAATAACATCTTGTTATTATATATACAAGGTTTAGGAAAGTTATAAATAAAAAAATAAGTGAGGGGTTGGCTGAGCATTCCCCAATAACAGCTACATCTTTGGACATGAGGAGATCAGTGTTTCTGTGCGCCTGCACTGCAGTGGATCGTGTGGTCTGCAGAGCGTCCATTCGACACCAGGAGAAGACGTTCAACTTGGGTTAAAAACATATTATTGCAAGGCAATAATATGCATATTGCGAGGCAACAGGCTACCCGTTACTATGGCACCTTACATAATTATAAGCACACCGATTTTTTTGCAGCTGCAGACAATAAACTCATCTTCCCGTGTGCCCAATGTACACAAGGGTGATGCTTTTAAACGATAAGCTATGCCGTTTACAGCTGTGGCGTGACGTTATTTAAAGGAACATTAGTGTACCCTATTATTTTATCCCGGACTGGATTCCATGTTTACACTCCTGTTTCTAGATAATAATAGCCGAGATCTTGTTATTTATGACATGCCCAACCATTTGCCAATGTGCAGATGATCAGGTGCCGATGTTGGGGGCGTATTGATCGAGGATGGACTCAGGACTGCAGCTACTCCGGCCGTTGGAGAAAGTAGGTCCCGCACCCGGCTGCAAGACTGCACCGTCAGCACACGACACTAAGGAGGGAACTCTGCACCACCACCACCACACTTAGTGGGGGATCTCTGCACCACCACCACACTTAGTGAGGGAACTCTGCACCTCCACCACTTAGTGAGGGAACTCTGCACCACCACCACCACCACACTAAGGGATCTCTGCACCACCACCACCACACAGTGAGGGAACTCTGCACCACCACCACACAGTGAGGGAACTCTGCACCACCACCACCACACTTAGTGGGGATCTCTGCACAATCAGCCTCCCAACACCACATTAAGGTGGGGAACTCCACCTGCATAGTAACTCTTGAAAATAGGTTGAGCCTCATCTAGTATTAACGCACAGAAATTTAAATAAAGCATGAACTATCGTTATTGCTGGTAGGCATTGTGCGTTGAACCGAGTTAGGTCAATGTTTAAGTATGCATTTGATACCGCAAATTGGGTGGCGCGAGCAAACTTGTTCAACTGACAACTCTGCATGTGAATGCTGCAAAATTGACCAGAGCTTTGCTTCAAAATATATACAATTAGGGCTTTAAGTGTGATGGTTAATTGAACACCAACACGCCATCTAGCGGCCACGGATGGAAGTCCCCTTACCAGTAAAGAAAATGTAGAAAGGATATAAAACTAACCATTTAAAAGGACGACCACACTAATCAACGATGTCCATTGATACAAGAGTTGTCAAAATTACCTGTCAAATTAGGAGTCCAGCCCATTACACCGTTTTAAAACCAAAATCTTTATTCATAACAGTATAAACAAAAACGGGTGAACATAAGGGAGTCCGAAGTCCAAAATATCCAAATCTGGAGTCAGCTCTTCCATATCAATCAGCAGGCCTGCTGCTACTCCTCTGCAGCTGGTTGATATGACGTCGCTGGTCCGGCCGACATGACGTCACTGGTCCGCTGGGGTCCTGGACGACAGCCGTGAGTCCTGAAGGGCTAGCGATGACCACAGCTAGTAGTCATGGAGTGGGCATCTACTTGGACCTCTGCCTCATCTTCCTCCTTTTACGCTTCAGTCTGCACAAGAGAACCATTGGTTAACTTAAACTGAACTGCAAATTGTTTGATGCAATGCATATCTACAAAACGGTGAATGGAAATGATTTTACCTGCGCATACGCTTCTTCCTCCACTGCAAAATGAGAAACAAAGTTTGTATTCATATTATTGACATGCCTCACATAGATCAATCTGCAAATATGGTACTTATAAAATACAACTGATATTACTCCCGATATCCATGCCATTATCCCAGTTTGCATTTAGGTTAGCTTAGCCATCATTCGGATAGCCACCAGGCAATAACGCGGTTTTCGATTATTAAAACGCAAAAAATACATACCTTGGCTCTCATGTTGAGGAGTTAAGTCTGGAAAGAACACAAAATAGATGACACATTCGTTAGATGGCTTAAAGAATAACACGATTTACTTGGATTGCTGAAGCGAATATATCCTGGCTTGTACTCACCTCTCAAGAGAACGTCCAGGAAGAACGTCATCACAGAGCGACTCGGTATTTATAGGGATGGCGCCTCTGGACTTTTTTTTGACTGCTGGACGCTCTTGAGAAGCGCAGCGTTTAAAAGCTGGGGTTCCACCTCCAGCGGAGGACTGGTGGTCAATTTTAATGCCATCATTTGAGATGCATCATTTTTAAACAAATGATGTGGCTGTTTTTCAAGATGGTTTATTTGTCATATTCCTAACAATTAAAGTAAACAGCAATGAAATACTAACAATGCAATAATATAAAAAATACTATTTATAAGATTTACACAAGAAAAGTCACCTGAGACTAAAATAAACACAAAAGTAGTGCAAAGACATAATTTACATTGGTTCAGTTTCATAGTGATCGATTATGTCTAAGTGTCGGAGGAAATAACTGCTCCTATTGCTAAAATATGAAAGTTCTGGCGGTACTAACGTGACCGGGGGTTGGAAATGGATGACCTAAAGGGCTATTAATAGCCTAATGATCACTGATTTGTATGTCATAATACAAGCAATCATCACAAGGTGTAAAGCTTTTGAAAAAAGTAATCTATGCATATTTATGTATGGACATGTAGGGCAATTTCTCCATTCCATTTAGATGATACTTTATTGATCCAAAGGGGATAGATATAAGATAGTAACATTGCTATGTCTAACTATAACCTATTGTAAAAAAATGTATTCATATACAATATTTTGGTGTACACTCATCCAATCTTTCAGGCCAATGTATCATGTATTTGCAGATGTCCTAGCCATTTTAATTCAAAACGGTTGGAGGGCTCTTAGAAAATTGTCCATCAAGGAAAAGTATTTATATCCATTTTCCCTGGCACAATGAAAACATGAAATGCAATGTCTTCAAACCCTCTGTAATGCAATAGGTTAACACGTTCTATGTTCACCAGTAAGATATGTTTATTCAAATAACCTACATATAACTAGTCATTTGCTACATAAAGTAATCCCAACCCAACACTTGCAACACATTCAGCACATTTTAATTTAGTATACTCAGAAATAAAAATTGACAGTTCTAGTTTGTGATTTATAAAATGTAAGAACTTGAAAATGTACCACACATATAACCCTCCGCAAAAACGGAGAACCTTTGCTTGTGTATAGAATCATGACAAAGTGACTTTTAAACGTGTTCCCTGGACAGCTCAATACAGAAAAACAAGCATGCATGTGATGTCAGGTGGCTTTTTAATGTTTCCAAAAATAGTCTCTGAAACAGGGATTTGTTTTACAAAAGCATCCACATATTAAACAGCTATGGAAGTCTTATGTAAACAGAATGCTAAACTCCTTAAAAGCAGTAGTGGCATAAGAAATCCAAGAAATGGAGAACTCTGAAAAACCTACTCCATGAACAGAGCAAAATAAAAAATAAAATTGTATATTTAATCAATTTTCCACAAGCAGAAGAACCCAATTGAAATGCGATGGATGCTAAAAGGAAAGTTCCTTCAGTTGTTTGTGTTGTACTGGTGTACGTTCTAGAAGCAGCGAGAACAAAGTATATGTGCTGGCATTAAACTAATATTAGCATGCGTCCGTTGATGGCATGTGACTTGAGGATCTTAATGAGATGTTAAATCCCTCTCGTCCCAAACAGCAGGTAAACATTTGTTTTTCAAAAATGGATGGATTAACTTCAAAAGCTTTAACTGTCCCACACAAATACATTGGCAGCCTGCTGTGTAGAAATACTCCCGGTCACACAGTAAGAACTGTGCTATTAAATGTGGATTAAATTTACAGTTTTTAGCAGAGTTTGGTAGTCTTCATTGTGGGAAAGAAAAATAATAATAGTATATGCCCTCAAGATCCTCTTGGAATTCTCACTAATATTCTGTGAATCTGTTTGTGCCAAGGACACATTTTATTTAGGAGCAACAAAATCCCAATCTGACATTAAATTTGGAGGTATTCACAACGGCCAAATTGGCCCTCAGACAGCTGGGATGGAAGGATTCTTGACCATCTGTTCTTTGGGTCCTCAGATGTCAGTCAGTATTTTCTTGGAAAACAAAAAGCTGAGAAGGATGGATCTACTCGGCAGCTTCGGTCTCCATCGCCTGCCCGGTTGCACTCTCCACGGTCTTGGAAGCCTTGCGGGGGAAACAAAGAGGAGATTGTGGAAAAGCTGTATTTTTTTTGTTGAACTCCCACTTCAAAAGGACATTGGTATCTCAGCTTACCTTCTTTTTCTTCTTCTTCTGGGCCTTACGGCTGGCAGAGCTCTGGAGCAAAGCCTTAAAAAAAAATAATGCAACAGGTCATTAGTCTGTAATGTGTGTCGCACCATCCCCATTAGACAAGTAAAGGCCTGATATCCAAATCCACCCGAGGCCTTTCTCCCACCCCTCACCTTCAGCTCTGGGTCCTCAACGTCGTGCTCAGACTTGTAGAGATCTGGGTCAAACAGGCTGTTTGTGATTCGCAGTGGTCCATTTGCCATGAGCAAAACAGTGAACTTGAACTGGGCAACAAACTCGCCTATGGAAGAAAGCGTATAGAAATGGAATTTAACACATGGGCTGGAGTTGTTATGGACTCTTGTATACAAATATTCTAATACATTATTTTCAATTACACATCCTGTGATTGTTTAGCAAAGCTGTTAAGTTAATTACATGTAGATTAAAAGACAAAGGATTACAACCCCTCTTGTTCCACTCACCCTCTTTTTCGTGCAACACGTTGAACGGCTGAACCAGCTCATGCTTGGAGCACTCCACGACACCCATTCTGGCTTTGGACTCATCCTGAAGGGCTCTGTGGACACAATGGAGCCATTAGCCAAGAAAAAAAACATGTTGAAATTTGTATTTTATACAAAAATAAAACATTGCACTTGAGTTGAGGGAATCACAACACATTTCACTACCATGACTCAATAGTAATGGGTAAAAATAACACAGATACACTTGCACTCTAGCTTAAGTGACAACATACAAATGGGAGTGTTGAACGTATATGTGCAGAGCGTTTTGAGCGTAGCGGTAACATGCCTGAGAGTAAAGGGCATGGCATCAAATCGTCTCTCCACCTCGCTGAAGAACATCCGAGAGGTCTTCATCTTCAGGCCGTACACCTTGTTGGGGTCCCTCTTGTAGATGGTGGTCCTCTGCCCGCCATCCTTCGCCTACAGTGTTAAGGATGGATTACATTATTGAACTGTGGCGAGAGGGGCACCACATTTAACCGCTGAGGACACATCAAAACTTTTGGCTTTCTAGATAAGGCCTATCAGGGCCATTTAGAGGGTCCCCAATCAGACTGTAGCCTGTGCAGAAAATAGTGAGGGCTGGCCCCCAACTAAAGACTGTAGTTCTAGACTTAGTGAACCTGTCAAGCCGAGGGTTTACTTATCGTCATACTTTTAAAGGAATAATCTGAGGGCATTAGAAAATGGTTTGGGTTCCAGGGCCGTTATACAAAGAGAAAAAAATGTGGCTACTTTACAAATAACACAAAACCCTAATAATGAGCCATTAAAATGAACGAAGAATGAATGAAACAAAGCGGGCCACATTAATAACAAAGCGGTTCCGAATGAGTTTGAAACATGAACATTTAGGGACATGCATGTATAAACCATATAACTACCAAAAACAATGTATTCAAATTAAACAAATGCCACAGAGCTTGGTGGTGGTCAATAAATGAGGTTGGTATTTTCAGGTGGATGCATCGAGGTGAAGCAGTTAATGTCACTAGTAGTGTCCCGCATACCGTATTAACCCCAGTGGGTGTATTTATGTTATTTAAATCAACGGAGCTTGTTCAAGGACTGCGTTCTGCCGCTTTCGATAGCGCCCAGCTTCTGGCTCCAAACTAGTTTAGGCCTTCGTGTACGACATAAGTGAAAAGAAAATAAGCCGCAAATAACCGTTTTTCCTTTTACTGTCGACATCAGAAATTCTTTAACAGACTTGCTATTTAGTACACTAAAACATTGTGAGAATTTGTGGTTTGGTCAAAACCCTAGAATGAGTATTTTTTAATTTGATAAAAAATGTACTGTTATCAGTGTCACAGTGAGAGTATAGAAGGGACTAGGGCTGGGCGTTTGTCTTCATGTTTTCAAAGCTGGGTTATACTAGATTGCCAATATATGACTCCAGAGACAGGGGTCGCAATATATAGTTAAAGTTATGTGGATAAATATTAAGAGTGAAACAAAATTTGGATCAAACCAGCTCCCTTTACAAGAGTGTGCCATTGGTGTGACAATATCACAGCAGCACATTACGTTTAACATTATCTTATCTTTAATATCACAATCCAAATCATATCCATAAGTGTAACTACTCTTGAGCGCAGAGCATAGTTTTGGTGACCAGCAGGCCTATGAACAAAGGAGATGCAGGGGGTCAGATCCATTGAATAAGATGGAAAACACTCATGCTGAACAGGGCTTAACGTGTGGAGATTCTGCTCCATCAGAAACATCTCTAAATGCACAGATCCTTGAGATCTGATATTACTCTAAAAACTGAGTGAACATAGACTGCATCTGATTGTAGCTCTCTGCCTCCTGCCTATTATTTCATTATTCAAAGAACATATCAAACAATACATTAAAAAAATTGTAGTCCATGCTTATAAACAGGTATAGATAATTGGCAGGTTGCTTTTAAGGCAGGTTTGTCTGCAAAACGCCAGACATTGTCCTTGTCCCGCTTTGCGCCAGAGTATTAATTCCTCATCGTCTATTCAAGCTTATTTTGCATTTCGGCGGATGCACATTCGGCAAAGCAGGACATTGAAGATATCAAACGGAGGAGGCAGATCCCATTCAGACAGAGTGCCAGTGTCCTCTGTTTATAGACCAATTTCTCATAGTAAGTTAGTTAGAATCAACCTAACATTAGCGTATGAAAATAATCTATAATTATTTAATAATAAAATATCCAATAATCCCTTCAATTTCCAATATGAGCCGATTGCATATTGGCGCACGCCCAGTGTGAACCCAACTGGTACGTCAACGAAAAAAGCTCCATCAGGCGTTAACGTTAATAGGTTATTATGTTCCCTTTGTGGAATAGCATACCTAGAAACAGTGATTATTATTCAGGTGGCGATCCAGTTGTAATTGGCTATGTTGAGGGAATGTGTTAAAGGCTATGTTCAGTCGAGTCTTTGGTGTGCTTAAAGCTAGAGTAAGGATGTGATCACTCCTTAAGTAGAGCCACATTATTATGAAAAAGTGTTTTCTCTTTCAGGCACCATACAGGGAAGGGTCTGTTGAAAAAACGAAATAAAGAGTGATGTTACCTTTCCCTCGCCAGTGCTGATGAGGACATCAACGGCGTACACCTCGTGAACTTCAAACTCGGCCTTCTCATGGTCTTTTCTACAATCACAACGGAGAGTTTGAGTGACAGCGGAAGGAGGGATGAGTAAGGTATCAAACCATACGGAGTAGGGAACTAATATTTACCTTTGCTGCTCATTGGGATTTTGAATAATCGTTTTCTCGCCATCAATAATGTGCTGTTTCAGCTGGTGGGACAGCATACCTGGAAGGTTAAGTATCAATTTATGACAAGTATACAGTGCGACACAATGTTAGGGCTGAGAATACTGGCTGACGTCAACAGAGCGTCCACCGTTCACTCACCCTCGATCGGGGCACACTTGAACGACTTGGCGATCTTGTTCCAAGCGTCTGTCACTTGTGCGTTCTAATGAACAATAGAGAGACCTAGATTAGCCACAGCAATGAACAGTGACATTGTGTACTCTTTGAGAGTCATCACCAGAGGTGCGTGAGAACCATCCAACATGTACCTGGTTCCCAGGCTTGACCAGGCGTATGGCGGCCTCAGCACAGAGATGAGCGGCCCTGAGCACGTCAGCCTTCCTGCCTGTAAGCGGGGCATCCTGGAGACAAGTGGCAACAAATGGTAAAAAAAAAACATTGCACAGGCTTCATATTATAAGATTTATCCCCTACATTGACGACATACCTTGGTCACTCCAACGACAAAGCTGTGGGCCACGTTTGATATGAAGCCATCGACATGCACACCCAGATCACTGAAAGGAACAGAAGATGTAATTTCCCATCTAAAATACATGACAACCATAATTGTGTGTAATTTTTGGAAAGATTAGGTGTGCCAGTGCCTACATTTTAACGAGGTCTCCGTCCTTGAGAATTATTTCAGTGTCGCTCCTCAGAGGAGAGAAGTGGCATACACAGTTGTTGACTGAGACACTTGTTGGAAAAGCAATACCTGAGAACGACATGGGTATAGATAATATAAACATATACAATATAGAAGCACACAACGGAATAGGATAAGGCCATAAGCCGGCATAGTATACAACAGCCATTAAAGATGAAGACCTTTCTTCATGTCCTTCTCCTTTTTAAAGACTTTCCCAGTCTCTGTGCTGATGAAGGCGTCTCCCATATCGCAGAGGCTCAGCACAGGTACACCTGCCTTGGCTGCGTCGACGACGACCTTCAGTGCCTCTGTATGGGGACAAGAAACAAAAACAGGTGGCAGGGTTAATAAATCACAAACTTAAAACGGCATTTAAGAAGTGTCCCATTAACACCACGGAGGACAACTTGCTTGACAATTCTGGGACAAATAAAAAAATCCCAAGAAATGTTTTAATCAATTGGTAATTTGACTTGTTGATTGTGTGACTTGAAAGCTTGCACTGATAAAGCTTGCACGAATGTTCGTCTTTAAACGCAATCAAGCTAGCATGAGTTTGACATTTGACCAACTTGATGACAGCTTGCGAGTCACCATGTTCCTTTTGTCGATGATTATGAACCACGACATTTACCCTCCATACATTAGTGGCTTCATGACGACCATCACGTTGAGTTCATCCAGCTGCCGCCCGTTTTGTAACATGCTATAGCCTAGCATAGTGATCCTACGCGATGGGGCTTAGCTGGCTACACCAGCTAGCCATTGTTACCTAGCGGTAGGCTAACGTTAGCTTGTAAAGCTTAGCAGAGAAGCACAATTTCCGAAGCTATATTGACAGCAGCGTGAGTGGAAAGCTACAATTAGAAGCCAGGAAAAAACGATTATTTGAGTATTTATTGCTTAGCATATACATATTACTTGGAAATGCGCTTCTTAATCATAATAACACCCCATGCTTTTCCTAGGGCACATGGCCACACCAAGGTAGACAAATGGTCCATTCCTACTCACGGTTAGCGATCTCAGCCCCCATCTTGTACTTGGTGACCACCAAGTCATCAGCGATGGTCTGCTCTTGTGAATCTTCGTCCCCAGACATATTGACAATTTGTGGTTAGCGCTCGAAATAACTTTTATTTCGCGGCGTGTCTCCTCCACAGAATCGACCACGCTGCCCGGTTCTCTCAACAGCGCTCCACTCAAAGGCCCGCCCGACTCCGGCTACTAGACCCCGCCCACATCAGCCGCGTCATCCGCGTCTGCATGCCTCCATCTCATCTGAAGTCTGTCTACTACTATGTGCCATTTGCATCTGCATGCCTCCATCTCATCTCAACTCTGTCTACTAGTCTGTGCCGTTTCTTATCTGCGTTCTGTCAGGGCAGTGGTAGTGAAAACATCTTTGTTGTTGCACAAAATTTATTATAGTACATATAACGTATACAAAATATATATATATATATTTTTATAAACATAGCAACATTGGAAAACTTGCTATGATTGATGCAAATAACATTGAGGGCCATATTTATTGGTAAACATACAATATTATAACTGATCATAGCTGGCATTCAAGTTAATAATAATTCCATGATTTTTCATAATTGGTTCACATGTTGCTACAGGAAAAAAAATATATTGCAACAGCACTATACCCAGCACTCAGACAGACACCTTTGATTCAGGTTTTCAGAGTTCATGCAACTGTGATGTATTTATTTACAACAGATCTAATCAAAACTTCCCAATCTTGTATGTCACTCTACAGTATTAGGTACGTATAGCATCTGGCTTTAGAAACAGTCTGCTGTGCCAATAGTCCGGGTTGTCAAACGATGCACACATGCTGCTGCCCATCTCCTGAGCCACATCGAGCTCCTTCGCCGGGAGGTTCTGGTACTCTGGCTGCTCACACCCATACGATCTCTCAGGAAACCCGTCCATCTCCTCATACTCCTGGGCTGTTCTAGCTGACAGTGTGCCAGTTCCCGTCATGCCATTGAGCTTCTCCACTATGCTTGCTTGCTGGTTTGCAGAGAGGTACTCCACATCACACTCTCCCTCCTGTCTTGGTTTTCTCAGCATCTTGAGTGATAGAAGCTCTTCCGGTGTTGCCTCCTTCTCCACCGTCTCCACGGTCTCCATGGCTGCTTGATGTGCACAACGTGTTTGACTGCTCTGTCTCTCTGTCACCAAAGTGTCTTGGTCTTGGGCATGAGAGCCTGATAAAACATCCATGTCCTCATATTCTCCAGCTTCTCGATGTGCCTCTCCTGGCTCCTCGGCCTCATGTGGTTTCTTACTCTCTGGATGTTCACCGGCCAGCACACGGTTCTCCAGTGAGTCTTTTTGATCAGCCACAGCTACTACGCAGACCTCCACTGACCGGGGTTCCTCCACCACAGAGCCTGGAGGTGTTGTAGTGGCCCTGTGACCCTCGCCCCCCGCTATGGGTAGAGGTGTGGAGGCCGGTCTCCGGGGAGCAGGGTCTCCGGGGGAGTTGAGCTTTTGGCTCATCACCTCATAGTCTTGGGGAGAATCTGGAGGGTTTGCCAATAGAGACAGTTGACCCCTGGCAGAGTTTGAGTTTCTGCCACCAGCGTGACTGAGTCTTGATACTGTAATACAAGAAGCCAGATGTGTTATATTTTCATGGGAGGCTTTCGATGCACTGTAACCGATGGTGCAGTTTGATGCAGTTTATTGTTTGTTTCTTCTCAGTATACATTGACGTCAAGGTAAAGGGAAATTAGGGTTGGGTAAAGGGTGGGACATTTTCTGCATCTTACGATAAATCCTTACCTCTTCCCGAACCGCTACAGGACGAACCTGGTAGGACGTAGCCGTAGCGGTCTATCTCCTCTTCGTCGTCCTCGTCCTCGGCCGGTGCTCTATGGGTGGATGGCTCCGAGGTGGTGGAGAATTTCCTGGGTACCAGACCCATGGATGTGTGTGAACCGGCCTGTGCGGTCATAACCCGTCTTGGCCTGTGAAGGCTGCCTGTCAGTGGAATGCCCTCCTGGAACTCCCCATCCTCTGGGTCTCTCCTCCGACCCCCGAGACCCTCAGAGATGGTGCACGCCGAGGTCAGACGAGACCTTTGGGATCGACGCTGAATGGGAAACAGTTCTGTTTATGTAACAGCCAAGATGAGCTAATCCTGTGTCGGCTGTTCCATCCACATTTATATGCACCTCATTTCCTGCAGTGATCAGTTCTTGGCAAAGGTGCAGACTCATTATATTGATTTGACCATGGCCATTTGCCAAATGGTAGTAATATAACTGACTAAACTAAAGATATATTAAGGAGATGACTGTATGTGTGCCCAACTAATGACTTAACGTATACTCTGGATTATTTGTGTATACGTTGTTTTCTTTGTGTTTGCAGTGTTCTCATGTCATGTGTGAGAGCAGACTGACCTTTTCTCCTGTCCTGGGGGCCATAGGCAGATACCCCACTGGTCCACCTTGAGAAGAGCAGCTCTACAGGAGACAAACAAATCAAGGAGATGAAGTGCTTGTTCCAAAAGACCATCCATTAGGACCGTCTGTGAGGGTTCATCCTCAGACGGACAAGCATTACTCTGTGAGGGATCACCCTCAGACAGACAAGCATTACCCTGTGAGGGTTCACCCTCAGACGGGACGGACAAGCATTACCCTGTGAGGGTTCACCCTCAGACAGACAAGCATTACCCTGTGAGGGTTCACCCTCAGACAGACAAGCATTACGCTGTGAGGGATCACCCTCAGACGGGACGGACAAGCATTACTCTAAGAGACATATTTTGTAAATGCCTACTTTGCATATTTTGAGTTATTGTTTTGTATTGAATATGATTATTATTATAATCATTATTATAATAATA
>JAOPUA010000001.1:4529712-4541400 GCA_027122455.1 Trisopterus luscus | reverse complement strand
TCAGTTCTCACCACACAACGACGTCTCATCTTCGCTCCTTGAATGTCGATATGTAATGGTAGGGAGATATTGAAATACACTACGTGTAAAAAAAACTAGAAATTGAATGTTCATTTTTGCCTCGAAAGTTGCACTGGGTGCCTTTAAGGTCAAGTAGTGGTATTCTATTTTTTATCCACCAGAGGGAGACATGGCATGAAGATTGGTGTTCATGCTATTATTGACTGTCTTTGGGAATATAACGTCATCGTTATCGTCATCGAACATTTTTCAAGACTCTATAAGGTCTACAATTCTCTATTGTAGACCTAGGGAATATTCAGCTAACGTTAATCCAAATTGACTTACTTGAATGGATATGAGCGTTTGAACAATTGCTATCTAATGTTAAATCATGAAGTAGCTTTTATGCTGAGCGACTAGCTAGAGAACTGTGGAAAGGGGGGATCAGGGATTTTCCCGGACAAAAGACATTCATACAACAATAGCAATCCTACCGTCATCAAAATATGTAATAAAAGTATAATGATATTTAAGTCTTATTTTTTTAATCTATCATCATCTGTCTATGTATCAAAATCAGCTTGGTGATTAACATTTAACATGAACACCAGGACACCTGTCTGCTGCTGGAGTAGAGTATCCCCCCCCTGTACTCTGAGTGGGCCCTGAATCTGCCCGGTGGGCCTGCCCCGTCACGGCGAGGTGTGGGGGCGAGCCTGTCTGCCTTTCACTGCTGCCACTCCCAGATTGATGAATTGATTGTGGAGCTGCTGCCAGTATGTCTGTGCCCTGCTCGAGGGCGTCCCGGTTACGGCAGGGAATCCCAGCTATGGCACCCATCCTGGGGCCGCTATTGTAGTTGTCCTGCAGGGGGCCCTGGGGGCCCGAGGGCCCGGGGAGCCACTCTGACCCGCATACTGCTGTCACACCCCTGGAGACACAGAAGCGTTCTCCCTGACGCAGGCCTGTGATTGGCCGGGCGGTCGTCTAGCCATGATGACTCTACACAGCAGAGCAGCTCTAATGGGATTGTGCCAGACCTGTGTCAGAGCAATGGTTAAACGGCCAGGGGATAAGAAAGGCCTGACCCTACTCTCTGCTGATAAAGGAAGGGAGGAAGAGGTGACTGACAGAATGTCCCTGATGGGGGGTGAAGAAGTGACCAACCCTAGACTCACAGCCTGATGGGGAAGAGGAAAACCGCTTTAAAATAAATACTTTTTAATCCTGCCCCATGGCCATCTTGATATCTGCAGTTAGCATTCGATAAGGAGTCTCTGCACTCTAGGCGTATTGTGCGTTAGAGGAGGGTTGTTAATTAATCAATTAACATGTCATCAATTAACTTTTAAATGGGTTTATATTGAGTAATCACAGAACATCATGAATGAATAAGAACAATGTAAGAAAATGTATGAGGTGCACAAATCAATCATTATGTTTTGGTATTTTTATTGATCAATCATAATGTCAGGAGCAACTGAATCATTAAACATCATGGCACCAGTCTTTTACGTCTTTTCTCGTGATAATATACATCTAAATACATCAAACCAGTCTAAGTTATATTGTATGCTTTTTCCTCTTGATAATATCACCGTCTGAGTAACATTGTCGATAATAATATTTATTATAATAATAATATTTATTATAATAATAATATCCATTTGATATATAAATTCAGTTGCAGTAACGCTGGCTTGTTTTTGTCAATGTTTATGTATTTTCAATCCTTGAATTACATTTTTCCACAACAGTTGTTAATGCATTTTTGTTGCTTTTTGAAAGGGAGAGCATTTAAACGTAGGAATTTCTAATACCTATGTAGAAATGTTACCAAAAATAAATTAACCACTGGCAATATTAAGGCCACAAAACAATGTTTCACACTGAACTGAAATAAAGTTACATCACACACTCAAGCTGTTTTCACTTCAGCATATCCGCCAACAAATGTACGCAGATATTGATTAGTATATCAACAATTTCAATTGAACCATAAATATTATTGTATCTTGTAACATGAACATATATACAAATGTGTGGACATACAAAACATGCTCTTGCATATTAGAAGTTTTCTTTTTTTGAAGTAAACTCGACACTTAATCCATCACATGTAGCCGTCCAGTAGCGGTAATTTATGTAACTTACTATTATAACTTAGAACAACTTATAATAACTCTAGAGATCTTTTACAATATGGACATGCCTTGTGATGCAGTTTCACTCTCATTCTGATTCCCTTTTGTTTTCTTCTGACGGCTCAGGGCAGCGGTTTGAACCACGGGTAATAAAATCATGAATGAACATGAGCTTAAAGTTATGCGTCAACAGCTTATCACCTGAAATTAGACATTAGAACATTAAAAATGTGCAAATTGTATCACTACAGCAGTGCTCTTACGATATGAATCGAGCCACATAATAGACATTGACAAGTACAGGTACATGTACAGGTAATGTACAAACAATGACACACACGATTTCCACTGAGCAGCCCTCAGCAGGGTGAATACTTAAGCATAATAGAGCGTAGCTTCCAGCGCAAGCAAATCAATATATAAATAAATAAAAAGTTTGAAACTATTCATCTCACAGCAGCCCTCTGGACACTAGCCAATAGCAGCATCATCCTCATCAGTTCATGTGATGCACTGGTTCAACACAGTATAATCCTCAGTTTACCAGTTTAAAGGAAGGCTAATGGCTTATTCTGAACTGGAGGGTTCACAATAGTCAACAGTAGTGGTTCCAATCTACTCCAGCCTATTAGCCAAGATTGGGTTTATTTCCATGCAGTTTGGGCAGTTTTATATGAGGTACAAGTTTTATGGGTTAAATATACATTGCTTCAAAGATAAAATGAATGACACATATTTAACAAATAATTTAAATCTTGAACCTGTTTGTGACCTCATGATTTAGTATAGCATAGTTTTGACTACTGAACGAAACCTTATTTTGGAAAATGATGACTGAAATACACAATATAAATGACCACTGCCATAATGATGAGTAGCAATCAGAAGACGAGTCTCAGTTTCAGCTCCACACACTGTTTCACCACTTCATCTACTGGCTTATAATCATCCCAAAACGTTAATCTTAATGTGATCATTAAGAATAACGTTTTTCACCATACTTGTATTTATTATTATTTATTCATCAAAATAGTCACCTTCGATGCAACAAAATAACATGAACCAAAGTAAAGCTTTCAACTTTTAGAACTTAAAAGTGGGAGCATTGCGAGTAACTTTACATTGGTACCTCTCCATGTAAACTCAATGCACCCATATGTTAACCACAGCTTAATGCTAGGCTCCTCCCCCGCCTCCTACCCTATGGGATGCTCACTTCTTGTTCTTCAGCTGATTGGCCAGCCAATCGAGGCCCTCGTAGAGGCCGTCTCCGCTGGTGGCGCAGGTGGCCTGGATGTACCAGTTCCGGTGGCGTAGTGAGTGCAGGCCCAGCTTGTCTGTGATCTCCGCTGCGTTCATGGCATTGGGCAGATCCTATGAAGCAATCAACAGCCAGTCTATATCAACTGCTTTATGTTTTACAGTTATTAGGGTCCTACGAAAAAACGTAGGAACCCTATTGTATTATTATTTTCCTGACTAATTGGCTCCAAATGTTAGGCTGGCTTTGGCAGGCTTGTAGAACTCGTAAAATGAGTAAGGGAATAACACATAGGTGGCGCTATAACAAGGCCTGGAAGTTCAGCATTTCAACAGGCTGCAAATACCACTAGGAAGGTGCGATATGCATGAAACTTGTTAACATGCACCATTCGCGGACCATCGCAAACAGGGCTCGATGGAAAACTTTTCAGAAGGAGACACAGTTATGTTATGTTCCTAGTTTTGAGCTCGGACGTCTGGTCACTTTATAGCATATATCAGAATATTCTATTACTGTTAAGCCCACTATGAATATCAAAACAAGCTGAACCATGTGTCCTGTATGATAGCTACATGTATGACCTTTGCAGCAAAAGGGCAGCGTGAAAATCTGTTTGGTATTCAGCGAGCAATAATTAATTAAATGCGCTGACAGTTCATAGAGTGGACCGGTCCAAGATGGCGGCCCCTCGACTCGTCAGTGGAGTCCATAGCGGTCGATGCGCCGTCTATCCTTTATCATGTATTTGTTCTCTTCAACACAGGCTGGGCCTTAAAGCGGTACATACTGTGGCAACCCGGCTCATTGAGTGAACCGCCTTCTTCAAAGCAGGACATGATTTCAAGGGGAAAAGCCAAACAGGCATGTTTATTCCAAAATCAGACAAAGTCTCTACTGAAAAACATACAAGAACAAAAACCTGAGAGGAATCGATGGTCCTATCCCTCGTGGGTGGAATCCTGTCACTTAGTCATTTGAACTAGGCACGTGGGTCAGGCCTCTTGTGCTGAAGAAAATGAAAGCAGCCTCCCCAGACCAACATGCAATCTACGATTGAGCTTGGTTGGGCAATAGACAGGCTACTTCGACCAAGTATGCTTTAGAAACATGGTTGGTGATTGTTTTGATGTGTTAACTTCCGGTAAACCAGTTTTTATGGCATACCAATGCCATAAAACCATATCGGCCAAGCTCACTATACCTCCACATGTCAGACTCATGACCATGGTGTCGCTGGTTAGAGTCAGATCTCAACTAATCACTCTGTGAGACTTCAAATATGATGACCATTATGTATTCATTAGGCCACCACCACACTCGTCATACAGTAGGCTATTGTTGCTTGCAACAATATTGATATGTATATTTGTACTTTATGTGCATTCTTGTGTATGTATGCACATGTTTCTTTTGTATGGTTTATTGACTTTTGTACTGTTGTGTTTCGTATTTTTTTGATTTAGATTTTATTATCTTGAGCAGGTCAACTGTAACAGAAACAATTTCACTCAGGACAAATATAGTAATAAATACAATTATTGAATATTATTTCTCAATAATTGATCAATAAAGTATCTAGATGATCTAATATACATTTTCTATAGGTAAGTGTCCTGAATGTGATCAAACTACCAGTCAGCTAGGAGTCCTAGCTGAAGAGGTGAGGCAGATAGGAGGAGGGGTGGGGAGACGTATGAGAGGAGACATGGGCGTTACCTGCTTGTTGGCGAAGATCAGAAGAACGGCATCACGCAGCTCATCCTCCGCCAGCATCCTCATCAGCTCCTCTCGCGCCTCGTTGACGCGCTCACGGTCGTTGCTGTCCACCACAAAGATCAGCCCTACCAAGGGGACACATACTGGGGTTATCACCACAAAGATCAGCCCTACCAAGGGGACACATACTGGTGTTATCACCACGAAGATCAGCTCTACCAAGGGGACAGATACTGGTGTTATCACTACGAAGATCAGCCCTATAGGGCACACATACTGGTGTTATCACCACGAAGATCAGCCCTACCAAGGGGACAGATAGTGGTGTTATCACCACAAAGATCAGCCCTACCAAGGGGACACATCCTAGTGTTATCACCACGAAGATCAGCCCTACCAAGGGGACAGATAGTGGTGTCATACGACATTTATACATTTATAGAATTGAACTGAAGAATCTGAAAGGTCAAATGTATTGCAGTGCACTGCTGAAAAATCTGAAAGGTCAATTGTATTGATGTTTGTAGGGTTAAAGAATAGGGAAAGAATTATAATAATCCCGGCACATTATTTTTAAGACAGCCGAAATTGTATGTACTCTCCTAATGCAAATCTTTCCAGCCTAATGTGATTAATAGTAGTCCAATTGGGTGGGAAAAACTGCCCAATCTGGCAACACTGCCTGCTATTCCTCTCGCTCTAACCTCAGTGTAAATCAATGAGACCAACTGAAAACGAAGCCGATATGGAATTTAAACTGTGATTTTGAAAAAAGTATAAAGGTAATCGAAATTCAGTTTCCATTGTGTCCAAGTGTGTTCGATTTATTAAACCTTTGAATGAAGGTTAACGGTTAAAAATTGACCAAGTTACGAAGTCTGAAGTAGTTGCGTCGGATGGGCGGACGGCTCTGCCATCCTCCCATTGACTTCCATTGTAAAAAATAGTATTTTAAAAGTACAATAACATAAAAAGTATAGAATGTTTTTAAACATTCACATTTTTTGTTGATAATCGAGTGTAGAGCTTGCCCAAAGTTGCCCGGAGCAATGTAACAGCCCAAATGGCTTCCATGTTATTGGCCATGCTGATTTTTTAACCACTAATATTGCTCAAAACAGCACCGAACCTCTGCAGTAGCATGGTTAGGGTACCTACCAGGTATGTCACGAGAACCGATACTTCGGTACCAAGTCGATGCAACAATTCTAAAAACGTGACGGTACTCGTTTTTCTAAAGTACCGTAGGTACCGGGGATGCTGTTCCTCCGGACGTGACGTGGGCAACATATACACCTACAAGTGTTGTAGTCTGCCGTTAAATGCCAAAGGAACATGGAAGATGGCAACTGCAGCTGCAGTGAGTGCGACAGCTCTGCCTCGGACGTCGGAAACAAGAATAGTGAGTGGTTAGTGGTAGTAGTGAGTGGTTAGTAGTAGTAGTGAGTGGTTAGTAGTAGTAGTGAGTCGTGTCTGGAAGTACTTTGCGTTTGGAACGCCGTGCAACTGTTTCAGACGGGACCCTTTTCAATGTTGCACTTCTAAACACGCATGGTACGACTGCGTGTGGCATCACTCACTTGATGTTCTGACTGAAGATGGGCAGGTTGTCGTGGGTGCGAGCAGCAGAGCTGCATGACTGCCTGCTTTCAGTGTGTGTAAATTAATAAATGTTCATGAAAAATACATGGGATTTATTGCTTTGTTTTAGTATTTTACCGTGGTATCGAATTAGGGAATCGAGAATCGTGGAATTTGACTGGTATTGGTATCAACTACGAAATTTTTGGTATCGTGACATCCCTAGTCCCTACACATAAAACGAAACATCAACAACTTAGTAAGCGTAGCTGGAGTTAAAAAATACTGTTTTCCAAGTCTGTGCCTTAGCGGTAGGTCAACAAATTTAAAACAGCCGAATATCAAGAGGGGATATTGTTAAGTTAAATTTGTAGGCGCCTCTATTATATTATTTACGGCAGCCGGTAATCGACTTGTGTGGCTTCCTGGAAACATGGACCTACCGGTAAGGCACAGACTTGGAAAACAGTCTTTTTTAATAGACTCCCGCAATGCTAACTAAGTTGTTGAGTTGAGTTTTACGAGTAGGAACCCTAGTCATGCTACTGCAGAGGTTTGGTGATATTTTGAGCAATATTAGTGGTTAAACAATGCAGATTTGGAAGCGTGCGCTGTGCCCCTAGCCAATAACATGGAAGCCATTTGGGCTAGGGTTACATTGCTCCGGGCAACTTGGGGCAAGCTCTATACTTGATTATCAACGAAAAAATGTATAAATTATTTTATGGGTCTTCATGCCAAAAAAGACCTTGGGTAAAATTTACGCTGGAATTACACTTTAAGAAGAACAAAAGTTTAACGCTGCAAGGAGCACTCACCTAACTAGAGGTCATAACAGCTTACAAGTATATACAGTAAGTATAGTCAATTGGTTAGGGTATGGAGGAGCCAGCAAGAGATTGTGTACAATTATTATATATTAAATATATGTAACATATATTATATGTCTGCAGTCTAACCCGTAGATATGGTTGGGCCAGAGGAGTCCAGCGCCTACCTGGCTGGCTGGCAGACTGTTAATCCCTGGTAATCGGCTACGCTCAGCTCAGCAGGTAGAGCTGGTTGACCTCTGACCAGAAGGTTGCTAGTTTGATCCCGGGCCCCTCCTAGCTGAGTGTCGAGGTGTCCCTGAGCAAGGCACCTCATCCTAACTGCTCCAGACACACTGTCTGTCGCCCTGCGTGGTGGACTCTGCCGTCGGTGTATGAATGTGTGCATGAATGGTTGTAAGTTGCTTTGGATAAAAGCGTTGGCTGAATGCCCTAAAATGTAAACGTAAATGACTCCCCCAGGCGTACCTTGGGTGTTCTGGAAGTAGTGTCTCCACAGTGGGCGGATCTTATCCTGGCCACCGACGTCCCAAACGGTGAAGCTGATGTTCTTGTACTCCACCGTCTCCACGTTGAACCCTGCATGACGGGGGGTTAACGAGGGGGAGAGTTAGCTCCACAGATGTCAGCGAGGGGGTGGAGTTAGGTCAACAGGTAACTTGTTCAGGATGATAAAGAGTAGAATCCGATGTAGATTTCATCAAAAGTATATGTGCTCATTATGTGCTATTTTGAGGATGTGCTGTTGAATAAACAATTATATTCTGGTTATATTGGTAATTCCGGTAATATTGCTCTATTACTCCTTATCAATGCCATTAGATGGAGAAAATGCATGATGGTTTGTCATCCTTAAGAGAAAGCCTAATATAGGAACTTATTCAAAAGTACTGATTGAGCCATATTCAGTCCATATTGATACTCTACACCGTATGCTTCTGAATAGCACACAGACTACTATATTATAAAGGGGGGATTTGGAGATGTGTTTTTTTCTAGAGAAATGTTTGTTTTTTTCATCCTATGAGCAGACTGTGTGCCCCACAGTTTCAGATGCTGGGGCTGTGGGAGCTGTGGGAGCTGTGGGGTGCTCAAGACTCACTTGTTCAGAGTTTACCTGGACTCAGCACAGCCACCCCCTCCCACCCCTCCTACTTATTGTATATTGTAAGTCCTCCCACTTAATGAACACACGTAATGTATGTTGTACTTAGTTATAGTACATGGTCGTGTAGCATCTCTGCTAAATGCCCTAAATGTGAATGTGAATGGGGTGTGTCCCCTCCTGACAGACCGATAGTGGGGATGGTGGTGACGATCTCCCCCAGTTTCAGCTTGTACAGGATGGTGGTCTTCCCCGCGGCGTCCAGCCCCACCATGAGGATCCTCATCTCCTTCTTGCCGATCAGGCTCTTCAGCAGATTACTAAAGATGTTTCCCATGATGACTGTCAGCTCTCACTTCAGTCCCCCGGAGCTATGGCAGACACAGGTGACAAACAGTCAACACACTTTTATCTTTCATGAGATGTGAACATGTGAATGGATGTAGATTAATTATAAATAAAGCTCAGGTTACCAAAAGCTATGACAGCTAACATCACATTTTGATAAAACAACACTTTACATGGGTCATGGTCAGAGGCCGTTTCATCAGGGCTGGTGGGGAACTGTGAAGTGTCACAGTGATTGTAAAGTGCAATGCATTGTGTAGTCTCATTAATTGCAGCATGCGATGTTTTGTGTAGTGTAATTTATTGTAAAGTGCAATGTTTTGTGTAGCGTCAGTGACTGTAAAGTGCAATGTTTTGTGTAGGTACTGTCATATGCCGTCGTGGTCTGTAATTGAGCGCACAGCGCGAAAGTGACCTTAAAACATCACATTCGTGAAAAACATTCTCCCAATTCCTCAACGGTATTGATCACAAACGATGGCTCCATTGACAGCGTCGCGATAATTTTGCACCTCGGCGGCATTTTGTCTGTGGAGACATGGTTTTCAAGGATGAATTGATTGAATGTAATTAATAATCACAGGAATGAGCGCTTCTGATTGCTCTTCGACTGTGTGGTTAGAGCGGTGGTCCCTGATCAGGCCTGTGCTTTGGACAGAACATCTCTGCAGAATACAGGCACCACTTAGCCTTACAACTGCAGTGTTAAAATAACCAAAATGTCTCAGAATGAAAGAGAGGGCTGATGTTGTGCCATAATACTACAGCCAGAATGCCTTTGAATGCAGGCGATTCAAAATGCATATGTCGGGATTATCCATTGAAATACTGTAGCCTAATGTTATTGTATTCATTGTAGAAAATAATACATAATTTGATGAATGCATAACGTTGCATGTAATCCTCTAGCAGTCGCGACAAGAAAACTAACGCGGCCTATAATGTCGTCGATCAACGACGATTCACAAAACGAGACGTATTTCGCAGCAGGTGCAAAATCATAATTTGATGCCTTCAAAACAGAAAAATTACAGTATTTATTTGTACTAATTGCATTTCATTCACACTTACCAGTCAACGTTATCAGCTGAATTCAGGGCAGGCAGAGGCTGGAAGATAGTCTCGCGATGTTTTCTGATGTACATGGACAATCTCGCGGTAGTAGAGCGGTCGGCGGTGTCAGAAACATCATAATTTGTCATTGCCTCGTAATTGACTGAAAAGGGAGGCAGCCTATTTGTCCAAGTAGGTTTTTTTCTAACTTTATTTTTTGGTTTTAAATAATGAAACATTGTCCAAAAATGTATTTCTGGACAATGTTTCAATGTTTCATTTATGTGTCAAATTGTAACCCTTTTTGATTTGGCTTGTCAAATATGGGGGCCGGTCCTTAATATGCATAGGCAGCCTCGATAAACGTGTCCCTGACGTTTTTAGAAGGTCCATCACAATCAAATAAATGCATCTAGTTTAGATCTAATGAGGGCCGAAGTCTACTACAAAAACCAACATGCGCCATATCACATACGGCGCATGTTGGGAAACAACCTTCAATAATTAACGCAGGAATCCAGTGAATGAATTAGTAATCAGCAGACACCGACTCCTCCTGTATTTGAAATATTGTATGTCTTTCCAAATGTTATTGATTTATATTTATAAATGTTGTCCATCTGTAAGTGCACACATGGCCACGCTCCGTCATTGCAGCGTGTCAGCCAGCGGTCCGGTGATAGATGTGTTTATCACTTCAGTGGTGGAGGCAACGAAATGAAACAAAAAGTGGAGGGGGGAGAGAAGGGGGGGGAGAGCAGATGTTTGCAGCTGCACTCCAGATTACGGGGTGGAGAGCATGTTGGGGAGCCTCCCCTGTGTGTGTGTGTGTGTGTGTGTGCGTGCGTGCGTGCGTGCGTGCGTGTGTGTCTGTGTATGTTTGGAGTGTGCGAGAGGGTTCCAGGGGGGGTTACGGTGGGTAGAGGTGGCGTCGAGGAGAAGGTGGGGTGAGGGTGGGGTTGCCCTGCCTTAAAGGAGCCTTTTCCTCTGAAGTGTCTGCCAGCTGCACCCCAGCAAAGACAGTCGTGGGGCCGGGTTGGTTCTGCCGGGCTAATGAAGGGCTACGCGTCGAGGCCTTTGATGTTCTGGGCTGCTGGCCGCGCTCCGCTCCTCGTCCCACATCAAAAATGAAAAGGGAGTCGAGAAGCAGATGTTAAGGCGGTGTATTTATACAGAGTATACTGTATTTGCTCTGATCTCTCCCTGATGCCCCCTCTCCCCCCAGCCGTAGCCCCCCCTTAATATCACCAACACCAGCAGCACCACCTCCCCGGCATCTGCGTGTCTCTGGCCATACGGTGAGAAGCTATCGCTCAATCTCTACATCCAACTAAACAATAATCAACTTACATTATAATCATCCTGCCTATCATAGCGAACCACTTTTACCTCCACCAACTGCCTTCCTCTCTCTCTCCCTCCCTCGCTCTCTCGGTCTCTCTTTATCTCTCTCTCTCTCTCTTTAATTTTGGTCCAGTCTGGTTACCATTACTTTTGGGGTGGGGAGTGCGGGTGACAGTCAATATGTTCTGTCCATGTCTTCAGCTTTAGAGAGGATATATTCGGGGAAAGAGAAAGAGAGAGAGAGAGAGAGAGAGAGAGAGAGAGAGAGAGAGAGAGAGAGAGAGAGAGAGAGAGAGAGAG
>JAOPUA010000001.1:4491254-4506308 GCA_027122455.1 Trisopterus luscus | reverse complement strand
TGTGTGTGTGTGTGTGTGTGTGTGTGTGTGTGTGTGTGTGTGTGTGTGTGTGTGTGTGTGTGTGTGTGTGTGAGATTTCTCCTGGCAACTGTCTGTTAGAGGCCGTGGCCCAGACAACAGAAGCAACTTCTTCCAATCCACATGCATAGGCCTACAGGGAAATAACTGCATCAGCTCGCAAAAACTCACAAGAATAAAATTATGCACACTAGTCTACGCGCACGAACGCACACACGAAATGTGCACACAGACTCGACTGTCGTCGTCTCTGCCGTATTCTCACAATCTATGAAGGCTAATCGGTTCCAGAGCCCGAGGAGAGGACGCTACCAGCAGACGTTGAGGGGTCTCCGTTTTGCACCCTAAAACTACTGTCCGTCTCGTACCAAAAAATAATAAAAACCGATTCAATTCAAATAAAACGTCAAGGTGCATAACGCGTTCTGTTCAGAATTTGAAAAGCACATGTGAATGAATGGGACAATCCAAAGAAACAAACGCTGTTTAATTAATACTTATGTAGTGGTGTAATGCCGCCATCTAGTGGACAGTTAATGATATTGCAATAATCCCTACGAAGATGCAAAGTCTTTGTTTGGAAAATAAAATAAAACAATAAAAAAAGGATTATACAACAATTAAACGCCTGTGCCTCAGTTTAAAACCATAATCAAATAATATTGACAAAATCCCTTTAGATTGTGCGCTGGAAGAACACCACCCGGAAAGGGTATTTGAGCTGTCGTTTGTACTTCCGGTCTCTCTTTCCACCTCTCCTCGCTCCACGATGGTGAGTACCGCTGCGCGCTGGGTCCCGAATTATCTTATACAGTGCTAATTCAAGTGTGAATACCCTTACTTTTACTGTCAAAACACATTTATATTAACCTATTTCGTACATTTGTTCAACATAACGCTGGTCTTCGACTACCGATAACGTTGAAAAGACGAGACGGGAAAACCTCGTTGCGCGGATATGGCTAAACGTGCTAAGCGAAATGCTAGTCGGCAGTGGTCGGAAATGTCAAATATGTTTATACTTCACATTCGATTTTCAATGACCGTGCGTTGACCGGGCATTATTTATTTGTTTGCCGTTTGACAGACTAAGAAGAGACGTAACAATGGCCGTGCCAAGAAGGGCCGCGGACACGTCCAGCCCATCCGCTGCACGAACTGCAGCCGCTGCGTGCCCAAAGACAAGGCCATCAAGAAGTTCGTGATCAGGAACATCGTGGAAGCCGCTGCGGTCCGTGATATCTCCGAGGCCAGCGTGTTTGACTGTGAGTGGGGCAATCAAAATTACTTCAATTACATCTTATTGTACTTGTACACGAGTAAAAATATGAGGCTTGGTTCCTCAACAGCCACACAGTAGCATCTTATAATCCAATCCAAGCTGGGCCACCTCAATTGTACATAGTGGATTTGTTCATTGTACAAAATTTGAATGTTAACGCTTCCCATCCTTGAATACTGTTGTGGCAAACAAGAACAAACCTGATATGGATTTTGGGAAATTGAATTATAAACTAAATGTACATTGTTATCCCCCCACAGCGTATGTGCTACCGAAGCTGTATGTGAAGCTGCACTACTGCATTAGCTGTGCCATCCACAGCAAGGTAGTGAGGAACCGCTCCACTGAAGCCAGGAAGGACAGAACTCCTCCACCCCGCTTCAGGCCCGCTGTAAGTAGAACAGTAGTAGACATACAAACAATTAACCATAATTTGTTCTAGTTAATCAACAAAAATGTGCTGCTAAGAAACTAGACATCCCAGATGTTAAAATCAGGCTAATGTGTTGGCCAAGGGTACTATAACTATCCCTTTTGCCATTCATTTAAATGATTGTTTTGATGGATCTATCGTGGGGGTAATTTGGTTAGTCTTAGGTGTGCACTCGGAATGTAAATAATAAACCATACAAATGTTCTCTTCTCACCTCCAGGGTGGCCCACCTCGTGCTCCTCCAAAGCCAATGTGATGGAAACGTTTTGAAATAAAAAGTCAAACTTATTCTGCATTCTGTGCCTTTCTTATGTACATTAACATTTAGTGCATTTTGCAGATTTTTTTAAATCCAAAGCGACTTGCAATAAGTACATTTGTCAGGAGAAACCATAACTCTAACATAAGGATGTTCATAGAACTAAGCCCCGCTAGGTTAGCCCATTCCCCATATTCAACAAAGCTAGCTAGGATAAGCTGCTACACAACCAAGTACTATTTTAAGTGTAAAAGGACTTACAACACAAGTGTGCAGGAGGGGTGGCTGCTGAGTCCAGGTGAACTGAAGTGCGTGTTCAGTGGAAGCTGGTGATCGTCTCACCACTGGGGTGCCAAAACGAGAGTTGTGACTTGGATCGACCTTTGCTTGGTCGTAGCGCTAGTGGTACCAGATGTCCAGCTTCATGCTCTGTACCACACTAGTTGTCTACAATAAAGGGTGGATGAAACGTGAACCAGTGAGCTGTAAACTCTAAAGTCAGTGATCCCCCACACCATACAATACATTTTGCTAGCAAAAGGAGTGTACAAGCACTTTTTTTATTACCGTAAACATAACTTTATTGACAGTAAAAAGTTATAGAATATCCAGGTATACGCAAATAACTGCAATTACATCTCGGAAAGCAACATCACTTGGAATAATGAGGCAGTTGTACTTGTTGAGGTAAGTGTTTTGTCATTACATAAATTCCACAAAATACTACAGAACATTTAAAGGAAACCATGCCCCATCTTCACTTCAGAAAATGTTACATATCAAATATTTCACAATTCATGTTTAAGCAGAAAAATGGCAAGCACACATGCTATACTTCATTCACACTTTCCTGTACAGTGCATTTCATATCCATTTCATATAATTTCCTAACAAGGCTTCAAGTACATTTTTTCCCAGCAATTAAAATTCAAACTAAAAGCGGCCAACCCACAAAAGCATGTTAGAATACTGAATTTGGTCTCCTTCAGGTCCAAAACATATATTGTTAGGCAACTCACCATACTGTAGCAATAAGGTATTTGGGTGCTAGAAAGAAGCAGGAGGTAACCGTTTATAATCTTGAGGAATATGCTGGATAAAATTTGGGATATAGCTAAACACCAAGACTGTAACAAACATTGAATATTAAACCACAAAGGCTTTTTAAATAAGATTTTTCTAATAACACTTGTTTTATTTTTTTAATTCTTAGCCATGACCACCAAGTGAGAAACCACAAGGACTCTGAAATTGACCAATAGTAAATCCTTTGAACCACCCAGTACACTTCAATATGAGTGAAGCACATAGCCAGCCACATACAGAAAGCTTCTGCAGAGGACTGGCACCATTTAAAAAAACTGGGTCATCCCAGATGAAGATCATTCAGTCAATCAGTCAAATGATTAGAAAAAGGGGAATTGGTGGGAGTCAACAAGAGCTTCCAAGGAGATCCTCTTATTTATATTGGGAGACGATCTAAAAGTGCAAACTTTCCCAGGACAGCCTGGGACTTCCTCAGACTCTGAACTTCACAACACTACATGGTCACGGTCTGATCTGCACCAGAATTCCAAGGCTCACTTCCACCCCAGCCAAGTTTCCTACATCCTTGAACCAAACTTAACCCAAGGCAAATATTAGATAAAATATATTTTTAACTTTTTATTTATTTCAGCTTTTGCCCTTGCTTTGATTATATTTTAAGCGCAACAGTAGAATCTTTCCAGAGGGACTTTACATGCAATGTTTGCTGTAAACAAGAGGTTCTTACGTTTAAGGCAATCCACTTCTGTGCTTCATCTATGATAAAAGATTCTCCCCGCCCGAGTGCATATTAATCTAACCTGCCTCCCTCCCTCTCCACACCCCCCTTCATAAATCACATGAATACAAAGCTCTCTCAGTGCATATTTAATATACTAATTTGCTATTTCTGAGATGTATGTGCTTGTTCTTTGATTAGCTTCATGTTACAAGCTTTTATGAACAATAGATTAATTTTTCTATCCAAATTATAAGTCAGCACAAGTGACCAATCAAAGTGCCAAATAAGCCTTTTATTAAAAAAAAGATGGTGTGATAATTTCTAAGCACCAGGTTTCCTTAACATCTTTTAATGACAGGAAGTCCCCCCCAAAAAGGCACTTTTGGAGCAAAACCAAATGTTTTGCGGAATGATTTGATTTGGGGGTGCAATCAATAATAATTTGTACCTCCATTTGTATTGTATGATGCTGAGAGAGAATGTTCTCGTTTGACCTGCTGTAAATTGTCTTAAATAGGACGACAACTTAACATCAGGGTCATACCACTACTATCATTAACTATTGTAACAATCAAACCTGGTGCAGAACAAACCTGATCCAACACAATAACTGTCATCATCCTAAAAACAGCATCCATCTACTGTTCATCTCCATCTCAGCCCTCGCCCTCCACAAACCTGCCCCGCTCTGGCCCTCAGCCCACCTGGCCACTTCAGCCCATCTGGTGCTCTCCCCGGCTGATGTGAGAGGAGAACTCGTAGCGATCCTGGCTCCGGTGGCCACAGATGTTGCACTCAAAGGGCTGGCGGAAGCCGTGGCAGCCCATGTGTATGGTGAACATGACGTGGTCCAGGAAGAGGATGCGGCAGTGTGGGCAGTGGAAGCAGCGCATGGCACGGCCCTCCCTGTCCACCACCTGCAAGCTCTCCCTGGAAGACTGGGGCGACCCAGGGCTCTTCTTCACCGCTGAGAGGCGGACGGGACATGCCCTCTCCCACTCTGGGTCGGAATCTTTGGCCTGGCTAGGGATGGAGCTGGGGCGGCTGCGGGCCAGCGCCGGGGTCAGGGGGTAGTGTAGGTGCTGCAGGTTGCGGTGGTTGGAGGTACTTGTTGGGGCAGCGGCCCCTGTGCTCTGCTCTTCCGCTGTGCTCTCCGTGTCTGTGGAGTCCGGACATTCATTGGGAGAGTTGTTGGCACTGTGGGCTCGGGGAGGCTCGTTGCAGCCTTTGCCTGTATCCCGCCCCGCCCGACCAATGGACACGATCGCCATGCCACTCCCGCCAAGGGCACATGTGCTCTGAGGAGCCACGTGACCGTACACAGAGCCCATGGCCATGGGGAGTTCAGACAGGAGGCCAGGGTGGGGCTGGGATAGCTTGGGAGATTCGTAGGTCTCACTCTTCACCCGGCCTTCCTGGAGGTACTTGGAGCTAGTTCCCAGCAGCCGGACAGACTCCCCAGTGGACTGGGAGTTAAGGAGATCCCCTTCCTTCTCTGAGCCAGAGGACAGCTCATAAGGTGCTTCAGGCATGTTAAGACGCATGTGCTTTTCACCTGCACAATGTAAGAACAATTTAACTGACTTCATGATAAAGGATTGACTTAACCAACTCTAACATGCAACCATTCGCAACAAGTTAATGTTTATCCTATTTGAACAATTCTATTTAATTTCTATGAAATGTAATCTAATTTCTTATCTTTGGTATGACGGATTAGATCTCTTTGTTGGATAACTTAATCAAAAACCTTACCCAAAAACTTCTGGGGGGTGGACCTCTTGCGTTTGGTGATGCTATTCGCAAGCCTTTCCACAAATGGGAGTTTTTCAGTCGATGGCTGGATCACCGATTTAGTCATCGGCTCCGGATCGGGAGAATCCTCACCTGGAAACAAAAACAGGGTCTTTGTCATTGATAGGGTGCACTGAGAGGCTGAGGTACGTATAGGGACATGTATTTTAGGAGTGGTTACACTGTGCTGATGGTGTACCGGTGGGGGTCTGGTGACTCTGCCGGCAGCTGTGGCAGCGCTCCATGTGTTCCTCCAGGGTGCTCTGCTGCTTGTAGCTGCGCCCACAGTGCTCGCACTTCAGGGTCTTGCCTGCCTTGGGAGACGATACTATGGGATAGAAAACGGAATTATCAGATGGAAGATTGTGTTGCGTTATAATTGAACAGAAGTCGAATAAACGTTGGACATTTTCACGTGTTCAACTCAACTTAACATGTCCAAAGGGAAAATACTTCAACAGAATTTCCAGGTTTGACCAAGTTTTAGAAGCCATATTCTGTCACCTGTAAAGTACATTCCTCCTAAGCACAGAAATGTCCCCTTGACCAAATTTTGATAGACGATAGGAATGACTAATGTAAAAAAAGTCAAATGTATTATTTACATTCCAACTGAATCCAACTGGTACCTGCATGTGTGCGCAGGTGTCCGGTGAGGGCGTCCCTCCGACGACAGGCGTAGTTACAGATGGGGCATTTGAACGGCTTCTCTCCTGAGTGGAGCTTGATGTGTCGCAGCAGGTTGCCCTTCTGGGTGAAGGAAGCTCCACACTGACTACACTGGAAGGGCCTTTCGCCTGACCACATTCATACAGACAAACAAATACTAATTGATGATTGTGATAAGGTGAATTTCCTCTGCTTTCTTTGTCATATGGTGAATGTGACTTGAGTTGCACCGCTACCAGCTTACCCACTAGCACTAGCACCACTTCTACAGCACCACATTGTCTAACAACTCCACTTAACCTGTGTGTGCTTGATGTATACTACCATAATGTCTGCCAATTTGGAACCTAGTTTCTTTTCGATTGTACATCATGGCACTTAATGTACGCACTTATTGTATGTTGTACATCCTGACACTTAAAAATAGTACTTAGTTGTGTAGCATCTTATCCTAGCTATCTTTGTGATGTACGGGGAATGAGTTAAACTAACGATTGTATGTGCTTTGGACTTGGTTCTATGAACATCCTTACTCTACCAACAGCGATATATTGTTTCAAATTTTTCGGAGAAATGTACATACTAAATCGCTTTGGATAAAATAATCTGCTGAATGCCCTGATGTAAATGTAAATGTATTGCACTCCATCTCTGGGAGGGGGATCATTCTTCTGTGTTCCTTGGACGGCAGGGGTAGAGCAGACCCCTAAACCTAGCTGTGATGAAGGTCTATACAAATACAAAGGACTTCATTGAATGTTCTCACCGGTGTGGCTGCGCTTGTGCACCATCAGGACATTCGGTCCAATGCAGATCATTCCACAAATATCACACTGGAGCTTGCCATTGGGCAGCCGAAGAGGCCCTGGAGAGACGGGCTTGGGGCTGGTTAGCTCACTGTAGATGTGTCCCCTCTCTCCAGCCGAGCCACCAGCACCATGCTCTTTGCTCTGCTCCTCTTTGGTTGGGTCTCTGTCCTCCCTCACAGACTCTCTGGGCTGCGGACCCACTGCTGGTTCTTCGTCGCTGTACAACTCGACTTTGATGGAGTTTGCTGTGCAGAGGTGGAGATGATTGTCTGACATTGCATGTAGGCCATACCTGCACTTATCTCATCTCATACTGGAATAGTAAAACATTCTCTCATGAATCGGTACTTTGGTCAAATGAATTGCAAATCATTATGATTATTGCATTAACCTGGTAGTTAAGAAATTCCAGGTTAAAAATAAAAAAATGTATTTCTTGTGGAATAGCCTTTTGGTAACATTTTTTTGCCCTGGTAAGATCAGGTAAGGTAAAAATTAAGATACGCTTTGGCAGTATAAAATCCCCACAGGAGTCTCTCAAGCAAAGTATAAATGCCCCCAATATTGCACCTCAGCACATAAGCCTACCAGAGTGAATGTAATCAAGTACTTCCCCCCCCCAAAGGGTACACAATAGAAAAAGACTGACCACTAAGGGAGCGGTGTGGAGAAGACTTCTGACTGTTTGAAGAACTGACCGAACGTCCTCGAAGCCCACAATAAAAGTCCTGTTCAGTAGCTGAGTCTCCTCCGCTGCCTGAGGACCCACACCTCGGCATGTTTTACACACCATTAAGGTCATCTGGAAAAGGGACTTGTTTGGCTCTGGCTCATCTGAACATGGCTTACCTGGTAAGTAGGAGTCATTGCGGTCATCAGCATTCATTCTCCCACCAGAAGCCTACAGAAAAGTTGAAAGGATATTGATTGAATTTTCCGTGTAATATAATGAAATTCTTACTGAATAATTGTTATATTTTCTTGAAACAGTCTACCAATACCACATAATGCTCACCCTAAAGAATGTATAGGTGAATGTTGGTGTACGGTTGTCTAGATTAATAATATAGGCTACTAAATAGACGGCTACCAGTTTATAGATACGACCACACAACAGAAGACCTCTCGCTTCTGTAAGCTTTAGGCCCACATAAACGATCATTATGACGATTCTAATGTTCTAACATGCATAAATGTTGATCAATTAAGCCATAGGCTACATATTGTCATCTATTATATAATTGATAATAATACATTAATAGCCAATAAATAGTGGTAAACCCTCAGACACAGCGGTTAACAGAGGCGGTGGGGCGAACGGGGGGCGGTAACAAAGATCAGGGGGGTATTGTGCACAGGTTGCGCATTAGGCGCAACAGGCATGATGCATCCGTGCATCAGTCGCATGGCAGGCACATTAAGGCGCGCGCAGCGCTCCTGACTGTCGACACTTCTTTGTACACATGCATTTTCATACATTACGGTATTGAGACAATAGCAATTATTTTCCAGCATTTTACCCGGCTTCCCCCCACTGTATTCCTGCCAACTGGTCATAATATGTATCGTTTTGAGCTGTTTTCTAACACATCTTCCTGCGCGAAACACTCGAACTGTCATCACTATGAGTTGTTATAATGCTGATTGTCTATCTGCACGAAAGCAGGAGCCGAATAACGCTCGGCATGCCGAACAGGTCTATGCTGTTCAATGTTGCACAGCCGTTGCTATGGCACCCGACCACACGACAAACGGCATCACCCCATCAAGTACTGGAAACATGTTTAAAATATATCGCGATTAATGTCATGTCGTGTCAAGCAATGCACGATCCGCCGCCGCGTCTCCTACCTGGCGACCGACTGATATTCCCCGTTCTTAGTTGTCTGGATGGCTGTTTGTTTTCCCAGGCGACGACAGCATCTCCGGGATTTTTTTTATTAATTTTTTTTTTTACCTGGGAATCCCAAACAACTTCCGGGCCCATGCTGGGACTGAACAACAGCGCCTTGATCCGCTGCTGATCGCCGAATGCATCGATGCATGCGAGGCGCGTGGATACTGAATTAAACCACCTGTTGACGTGCACATATTAAACGAGAAATTGTTTCACCCTCAATTTAATAGATTTGGTTTTTGGACAACAATCGAATGTAAAATGATACACATTAGATTGTCTTAAACATAAAAAAAAAAAAAATAATAATAATAAAATAAATTTACTAAATTAATTGAATCTGTAAAATTATATGCATATTGCAATGGTTGCCCATTTTGACGCCCATGGCCGACTTGATTGTATTGGCACAAGAGTTTAGTCTAGGAGTGTGTGGCAAAAACATGCTGCCATGTGCACATACGGTTACAAGTATGACAGACAGGATGTCTCATTATTTAAAGTGCTTAAATCAAGCCAAGGCAAGCGTAGATCTTATAATTCAGCAACATTAAATTTAGGATCTGGTGACTGATGTGTTGTTTCACTATACAATAACAACACAATTTAGGCCACCATACTTTTAATTCAAAATAATTAAGTGAGTAAACATTTGAATCATACGTGGGGTCAGCTACAATGCTCACAAGTTAACTGTGGATGAAAGTGAGCAACCACTTGGCTTGTTGAAAACATTTATAGGAAGCAAGCGCAATAGGAAGTGACGTTGGTGGCACTCTGTGTTGGGGAGGGTCAAACTAGACAAACATGATTGCAATCATTGACTGTTGTAGATTCATTTTCTGCTTCTTATTTATTTGCCTGATGGATATTTCCAGTATGATACTTTTCTGCGAGGCGTTTTTGTTCACAGGTGTATTATCTTTTAATAATCTGATATTGGGAATCATTGTAGTATCTGTACACTGCCACAAGATGACGCTAAACTCCCGTCAAAAGTATGTACGCCGTGCATCTTGATCATAGCTGAACATTTGAAACAGGCACTTCCTCCAAAGAGAAGATGTCATCTATTTGAATCGGTTAGGTTTGTGCCGGCGAAGAACCTCATAGGCGTCATGGATTTTTATGAACATGGATTCTGCCTCCTTGCTGGGGTTGTGGTCCGGGTGCCAGGTTTTGGCCAGCTCCCTGTATGTGTGAGCGATCTCTTCAGCAGTGGCATCCGCTTTCAGAGACAGTACCTAGACATACACATGGGACAGCTAATCAATTACCTTTTTTTAATGTATGATTAAATGTTTGCAATAAATACATTTCATGAAATTCATCACCACACAATGACTTACATGTAATGCATCTATTTCTCTCTCTGTGTACTCTCTGAGAAGTATTTCCAGAACCTTCTTCCAGGCCTCTTCTGTGTACCCCCCACCAGTTATAGCACATAAGATCCTATATGGGATCAGCAGCATGTACTCTACCACACCGCGCAGCCACGGGAAGAACCAGAAAAAATTCAGCAGCTCTGCCAGACAGTCAGAGATGTAGTAAACAGTAGCTGTAGTGTTGTGGAAGATACAATAGCCCAGTGGAGCAGAGAAGGCGAGCCAGGCCATCCCCAGCTTATACAGGCGTGGACCTGGAGGGTAAACCAGGAAATAATATAAAAATGAATGAATGTACAGATATTTATTGGATTCCTATAAATATATTTATTCAAATGATCCATTTGACTAATGGGTCATATGAATATATATTTATATGAATACAGTGACTTGAAGAAAATATTTTGTAAAAATAAATGTATCGCTATGAAGTTTCTGAACATGTAAGACTTTATGTATTGCATATTATACAATTGTCTTATGATTGTCCAACCTAGTCAATGTGTGTTTTTAGAATATGTAAGTCTACATGAAAATGCTGATTTTTCTAACTAGTCTACGTATGCTTTCTGAACATGTCTGTCCCTATAAACATGCAGGTCATCCTACCTAGTTTGTGTGCTACCGGAACATGTCGGCCTATATAAACATGTGTATTGTCCTACCTAGTCCATGTGTGCTTTTGGCAGGTCTTGGAGGTTTGAACCTGCGATGCTGTGCTGCAGTGACACTGGCCACCAGACTAATGGGCAGGGGTGACAATGTGCTGCCATAGAATATAGGGGAGGTGATGAGGCAGGCAGTCATGGTCTTCTGGATGTCTGAAGTCTGCTGGCCAACGTCGGCCACCAAGTACACCCCCGCACCCACAGACAGAGGCAGGACAATCAGGTAGAAGAAACTCATGGAGCTGAGCCCTATAAGAGATACCGTTCCAAAGTAAATGCCCACACACACCTGCCCAGCGAGCCTGGTGAGGCCTATAGTGGGAGGAGTGGCAGCATCACGCTGCCTTCGGATATTCACTTCCGCTGTCTCTTGGTTGGCCTCATTCACATACGCAGGGATACGTATGAACTCTCTGGCCCAGCCGATGCCAAACCCTCCAAACGTGAGCATCCACAGCAGAGCATGGCTGTCTCTACCTAGATATATATGGTGCAGGCCCAAGGGGCCACCCGCTGCCCATAAGGCATACGCTACTGTAAGTCTCTTGCCCATGCTGGGGCCCTCAGTGAATCAAGTGGTGCTCAACGTTGGAGAGTTGACTCATTCTCAAAAGTCGGACCTGAAATAGCAGAAATAGTATTAAAAGATATTATTCAATTATTTTTGTTATATTTAGCTACTGATTTGGCCACATGAAGTATTAATATAATCTACGAACTGTGCATTGGCCTGTTAAAATATAAAGTCTGAAGCATTGAACGCTTAAACAGAGATTAAACATTAACATTAAGGGCTATATTTAAACAAAAACTAAAAAACATACAAATCAAGATTGTGATAATCGTATCAGTTTATACGAAATGCAATGTAGTCGACTAACTACTATAGCAAGTGAGGAAACTTAAATTATGATTTAAATATAATTCCTTACCGCAGATAATCCCCTTTACCCTCGTAGTGGAATCGGTCACAACATTGCCTTGGACTTTGGATTATGATGACACATTGCACACTGAACAGCAGCAGGCCTATATACGCATAGGTAGTGCCTAGGGATTGGCTTTTCATGCCTACACTGTCGATAAAGGCTGTCAATTGTTTTAAATTAAACCACTGACTGTTGGAAGAATCAGGCGTAGTAATTGCAATGCTTGCCACTGCATGTGACACCAGCAATTGTATTGTATTGATATGCTCATATTTGAGAGAGAGGATCCTGCATTTCAGCGATAACCCGGTCTCCCGCAACACAAGTTCCGGTCTCCTGCTGCAAATAATGCACTTTGTCCCAGGAGCGAGAAAGAACATGACTCAAATAAAAACAACAACGACGTGAGATTAAACGTTGGATTTGACAAAGCAATATCTGAAACAAACGGAAACATATATTCCTGATCAGAGGCCCGCCCCCGGCCCTCTCTCTCTCTCGCCGCTGAACTCATGTAATTGAAAGTCCCGCCCTCTCTCTCGCTGCCTACTCATATCACTGAAATTAAAGTCCCGCCCTCTCTCTCTCGCTGCCAAACCCATGTCACTGAAAGACCCCCGCCCTCTCTCTCGCAGTCAAATCCGTGTCATACTGAAATCCCGCCCCTCTCTCGTTGCCAAACCCGTGTCACTGAAAGTCCCGTAGTGAGCTTCACGTTGCAGGCGTTCCGTCGGGAGAGAAGAACGCCCTCGAACTGGGTTGCACCTTGGCTGGTTGCCCTTCTATCGGACCACCCCTTCCTCAACCCTCCTTGGTTTGCACTATTCTCCAAATGCATGTAGTGAGCCAGCATCAACTCCTGGCTCTACGTTGAAAATGTAGCCCAACTAAACCAGCGCATCCACCACTTTCCCCAGGAGATGGTCCTTACATCGGCCTGACGTTAAAGGTCAGTTCCAGTGCTCCCTGCAGGAGGACCTGGAATGTTTCCGGAGAATGGAAGGAGACGACGTGTCGGTCAGGGAGCAACTTTTTCATAACCGCGTCCGGGAGACCATCGTAAGTAGCATGGAGAGGAATCCAATGTATTTGATGAACGCGTTAACATACCATAACGGTTACACGGTTAAGGACGACACTTCAGTATTCCAATGTTTGCTTGTCGTGTACGAGCAGCTATAAACCTCAGTCAATGTTACTTTTTTGTATAAAGGTTACCTTTAGCCAAGAAATATTGTAACCACGGCAGAATCAATTATTTAAACATGGCATTTTATATGGAGTGTTTTCTCATATCTGCAGTGTCTAATCATTGGATGGTTGTTGCAGCTGGTTTCTGTTAAACTTGTCCACCCTCATCCCGGGGTCTCATTTTGTCCTCTTATAATGACAAATAATCACTGTGGTTTAGTTGCTTTCGACACTATATGTTAATAGTTTATTTACAGCTATTCTTCAGTTACCACGGGTTTGTGGGACTTCAGACCTCAACATTGGCTTTCGTTAACTGTTAACGCCAAAAAGCACAGCAATTCCAGTTGTGTAGGTCGGTATGTTGATCTGCTTGATGTAGATGTATTCATACTACAACAACTTTTCAAAGTTCGCTAAGTTTCGCTATGCGTATCGATAGTATATTAATGGTCTGTCTCAGAATACATCATCCTTTATAGCCATGTGGCGACATTGTCTTAAACCTATGTTGATGATGTCGGCCTTGATAAAGATACAAACACACAAAGGCTCCTTGCCTTGAACGAATCAACCCATGGGTTTGTGTTTACAGTCTTAACCCATTGGTTAAGTCTCCCTGAACGAATCCACCCATGGGCTTGTGTTTACAGTCTTAACATATTCTAGTAAGCCTACATGTCAAGTCCAGTGAGGATGATCAGCATTTATTAAGGACCACAGACTACCTGACTCAAATAGTTGATGACAGTCAAACCTGGTCCGTCATTAATAGGTGTTGCTGCACACAGCAAAGATTATTTGTGAATGTCACACAACTTTTTGAACGACCTCAACATTTGTTGAGGTAGTTGAAGTTAAACCATGTTATGTTTGATTATATAGAATATGCTGCGCTGAGGTAGTTGAAGTTAAACCATGTTATGTTTGATTATATAGAATATGCTGCGCTGAGGTAGTTGAAGTTAAACCATGTTATGTTTGATTATATTGAATATGCTGCGCTGAGGTAGTTGAAGTTAAACCATGTTATGTTTGGTTATATAGAATATGCTGTGCTGTGCGACGCCCCAGTCAGCCGTCTCTACCTGAGCTTTAGGCCCAGGCGCTGGTCGGTTCCATTGTACGTCACTGTGTTGACATTTTAAAATGACCCCAAAAGATGTGAGACACAAACACATGGTTCCTGAATGTACGCTCCCCCCGTGGGCAGTGTCCACCTTCTCCAGCCTTTAATTGACCTGTGTTCTCTGCTTATTGTTTTTTCGGTTTGAACATAAGAGGATTGGCATAATGTATAGACGGTTACACAAGCTGAACCAGCCCACTGCCTGAGCTGATATGTTTATGCGCATAACAAAGTATTGGTTAGTTGCAACATCCCAGCGATCTGTTGCACTAAAGTGGCTATTATCATACTGGCATCAGAAGCACTGTGAACTTATCAACAGGAAGGAGAAAAAATATTTGATTTGGACACATTGGTACCATTTGACCAATTTCTTGTCCATGTAAGAGAACTTGAGTGGCAGATGCTGGATCACTTTTCTCTATATGGTGACTTAAATGGGTCAACCCCTCTTGTGCCTCTTCATGCATTATAAAGGCTTAAGAGTAGGCCCCTCCCCCATTTGATCTATTATTTCATTCTTTGTAATACTTGCAAAGGAGATGTCGTGAAGGGTTACTGTGTGTTCTCTGTACTTTTGGCATGTTGCAAAGTAGCAACGCTTAAACGAAAAACATGGTGCTTTGAAATTCCCTGTCAATAAAACAGTTAATAAAGTGGTGACATTGAGTGCTTTTGAGTTGAGTCCCTCCCTTATTGAGTTATTATTAAGACACGTGTTGATTGGAGGAGGCACGTTGGTGTTTTCGTGTGTGTGTGTGTGTGTGTGTGTGTGTGTGTGTGTGTGTGTGTGTGTGTGTGTGTGTGTGTGTGTGTGTGT
>JAOPUA010000001.1:4440873-4451591 GCA_027122455.1 Trisopterus luscus | reverse complement strand
GATGAGCCAGCAGCAGCAGGTTCAGATGAGCCAGCAGCAGCAGGCTCAGATGAGCCAGCAGCAGCAGGCTCAGATGACCCAACAGCAGCAGGCTCAGATGACCCAACAGCAGCAGGCTCAGTTGACCCAACAGCAGCAGGCTCAGTTGACCCAACAGCAGCAGGCTCAGTTGAGCCAGCAGCAGCAGGCTCAGATGAGCCAGCAGCAGCAGGCCCAAATGAACCAGCAACAGGCTCCGATGAAACAGCAGCAGCAGGCTCAGCTGAACCAGCCTCAACTCCAACTGCAGCAGCATGTCAGGCAGCAAGCCATAGCAGTGGATGGTTTCAACCCCAGGCTTTCTTCCGGGTCCCATGACCCAACATCTGTCCACCCTCCGGAATCGTCCCAACAACCAGTGATTCCCGGGAACCCAGACATGCCAGAGGTGCTGGATCCTGCGTTGGTGGGCCTCAGCCCATCCGAGTTGGAGAAGCATCGACAGGTGCGTACATCAGCATGCTGTTGTGGAAAATGGTCCTGCCCATTAGTTGTAGGTAGGGATGCAGCGATTAACGTATTTCACTGTTAACAGTGGTTTAAAACCACTTGGTTTATAATGGTCTCAAAGGCTCAGCTGCACAGTTGTTTCTGTTCTCACTCTTAAAACATGAGACATGGATACAACGTGTTCTTTTTCTGAGACCATTGCACAGTGCACACATTTCATCAACCTTCAGAAGGGAAACATGAGTGTAACAGCTTAAAATGCTTTGTGGATGTGTTACATGCTTTGTCACAAGATTGTAATTAGTGTTTGAGGGGGGCTGGGGGGGGGGTATTATTTGGTACCAATTACTTATGTTTCGCAAGGTAGCAAATGTTGAAAACAAAAGCCATCAAAGAAGTGTGAACAGTTTTGATAAACGAATGCATTATAATCGTGAAACTGTGTAAATAGTCTCTTAGACTATTATCTCGCCATAAAAATGTATAATGGTTACATGCCTCGTTCCAGGTTCCATGTTCTAATCCATTGTTCGTGTTTTGACCTCCAGCGGCAGAAACTGAGGGATTTCTTAATCAAGCAACAAGTCCTGAGGGGTGTGCGGCATGTGAAGCAGGCTGCTGCTGCCACCAGCAGCCCCACCTCCGGCTGGCATGGAGGAGACCTGGCAGGCCCACAGTCCCACAAGGCTCCACCACCTTATCCACAGGTACTACAACAAGTTACATACATACAGTAGAACCATAGATTCAGCTGCAGCGGTCAGGCTTTTGATCTTTTGTTAACACATCGACAAACTCTTCTGAAGGACCGTGTTTCTGCTGCTATCCCCGGACCCCAGGCTGCTATGGTCAGGAAGATGCCAATGGGTATTGGGGGCATGGAGGAAAAGCTCCTCTGCCCCCAAGCTCTGGGAACCCCTGCCGTTTTGGATCCTAATGCAATGAGGTACAATGGCACTTATTCAGTACATGCAGTTGGGTTAATAGGGACTTTGTTCAATGCTTTCTAATATCTTTCACCTTGTTTCCAGTAATTGGTTACTTGTTACCCGTTAGTGTACATCATTGTTCACCTATTATCTCTGATTTGCATGCTTTTTGTATGAAAACTGAAAACAACTTTTATAGTATTCAGTGTTATTTCCATTTGAATTGGCCGAGTAGATGCCTGTGTCAAATACCTATCTAAAGATTTCTTAAACTTTTTGTTTTGATCAGACAACCCGGCCCAGGCAACCCTCAAGGCATGTATGGCCGTCCACCGTTCCCGCCTCAGTGGCAGGGTCAGGCATCCGCCCCCCGCAGGTTCCCACAGCCTGGCATGGAGTCCATGCTTCCCCGGCATCACCTCAACCCTGCTGTCAATATGCAGGCCATGCAGGGAATGGTGAACCCCCGCGGCATGATGGCTGGGCCCGGAGAGGCCATGCAGCCAATGGGCCAGGGACCCCCACCGCAGTTCATTGAGTTAAGGCACAACGCTCAGAGGTTGCCCCTTGGACCCCATTTCATGCCCAGAGGGCAGCAGACCAGACCACGTCTCTGTCCCCCTCAACAAGACCTTGCAGCACCTTATGTTCAGCAACATCCCATGCAAGTCGACAGGGCCGGCGACTCACAGATGGGCCTACAGCAGGGAGGACTATCGATGTTGATGCCTACTTGCCCTGCAACGCAACAAGGCCAGCATCAGCAACAATCAATCACTCACTCGTCCAACCATCCTGGCTCTCAACAGCAGCAACAACAGCAACAGCAGCAGCAGCATCATCCTCCACAGCCTAGCATCGGGCCTCAGGTTGACCCGAGTGTCGACCTGCCTGAACCTGACCTGGAGGCACTTTCGGACGCCCCTGGGGACGGAGGTGTGGAGGACGATGACCTGGCTCTTGACCTGGACCCTGACAAAGGAGATGATGACCTGGGTAACCTTGACAATCTAGAAACCAATGACCCTCATCTTGACGATCTTCTCAACAGTGATGAGTTTGATCTGCTGGCCTACACTGACCCTGAGCTGGACCAAGGAGACCCAAAGGACGTATTCTCAGACCAGCTCCGCTTGGTGGAGGCAGAGAGCGAAGCCCCTACTGCCTCTGGCTCTGCTGACATCAAGGTGGAGCAGAAACCCAAGTTGGAGCCTGGACAAAGTTCAGATATGTCAGCCACATCGGCTCTTCACGCCCCCTCCTCAGAGACGGCCAGCACTTCCAAAATCAAACTAGAGGATAGAGGCCTGATGCCACAGCTGCAGGACGGACAGACGGTTATCAAAGATGAAATGGGAGAGGCAGTATCCATGTTATTGGGTGGAACCGGTGCATCAGGCAAGCAAACGCAACCGCAGACTCCATCTGCTTCTCTCAGTTCTGTACGCTTAGGGGGAATTTCCTACCCGCTCCCGGGTCAAGGCGATCCCCTGTCGTTCCCTCCATCCACGCCACACCCAGACCTGGGGGCTGACCCACTGGGTCTGCCCGATGTTGGGGATCACACATCTCCTTCTGTAGATATGGCCAAGGTAGAGAGCTCTTTAGATGGGGAGTTGCCTCTTCTGATACAGGATCTACTGGAGCATGAGAAGAAGGAGCAGCAAAAGCAGCAGCAACAGCAGCAGCAGCAGCAACAACAGCAACAACAACAACAACAGCAGCAGCAGCAGCAGCAACAACAGCAGCATCTAAGCTCCATGCACCAGGGTGGCATGTCCACCCACATGCAGGGTATGCCCAGTCAACAGCCTAACCCACAGGCCCCTCCTGGCGCATTGATGCTTCAGCAGCACCACCACCGTCCACCTCCCCAAGTCATGATGGGTCAGCCGGGAATGGGTCCACGGCCAACGCACGGCATGCAGCCCCAGCAGCAGCAGCAGCAGAGATTCATGGGACCGGGAATGGCTCCTCCAACTCACATGGCTCAACAGCAGGCCATGATGAGGATGGCTCAGCCTGGGGGCATGCACCCTGGGATGAATCATCAACCACAACAGCAACCCCAGATGGGCAAACAGCCCCCCATGGCCAATAACTTCTTCCCAAACAAAGGTAGTTCATGTAGTCTTGGCATTTAACAGTTTATTATACTGCATCTCTGCCGAATTATTATATGACCTATATTTATATATTTCCTTACCATGCATTCTGTTTGGCCTTGCAGATTTGGATACATTTGCTACAGATGACAATATGGATCCCATTGCAAAAGCCAAGATGGTGGCTCTAAAGGGCATCAAGAGAGTGTTGGCACAAGATCCACTGGGTGTCCCGCCTGGGATTAACAGGTACTTAATATATGGAGTAGTTTCTTCAAGTTTAACTGTCTTTTGAATGTGTCTTTTGAAGACTTTTTCAAATTAGAAAAAAATTCACTGCTTTGAGTCAATTAGCCTGGAAATCCAGACACACATCTAGAAAGCTGTAGCGTCTGGCAATGAGTAAGGAAAATGGCCCAACTCGAGGGGAGGCACCAAGCATGCATTTGAAAATGTCACTGCACGTAATTGGATAACACTACGACCAATCAGAAAAATACAAGATGTGACGTATCCAGAACAGCAGAGCTAACCAATAGATAAGACTCTTGCCGTATGTGGTCGGTAAAACAGCAACGCTTTTGGGCCACCTATATCATATACACTGATGTTATTGGGTAATGTTCTGGGCCAGGGGAATCAGGGAGTGAGTATATTGCTCGTTCCCAGAGTGACTCACTGTCCAAATTCAAATTGTACTCACGAGAATGCTGGATTTCCAGAGTATCATAAAATGCTAATGAATGAATGATTGCCGGCAATGTGGTAGAAAGGCAGATCCCAACGATCCTGCCGAAAGGCTAAAGCTATTTGTTCAGCTAATAATAGATATGTTTTTGGTTTTGGTTCTTCTTTAGACAACAAGTGTCTCTTCTGGCCCAACGGTTGGCCTCGGCCCCAGGAGCTGATCCACACGGGCAGGCTGTACCTGGATCCTCCAAGGTAATGTAACTCAAATGAGAATATAAATATAAATGGTTCCTTTAGTGTTGGATGTATTCTAATATATATTTATTGTGTTGTCTAGGAAGGAGAAACCAGTACGCATCTCCAGACAAGACCTAATCCCCCGCAGTTTACTCAAGGAATAATAAGTAAGTTGGTTTCATCTCCCCATCACGTTCTGAATGAGAACTATGATGGAGGAATCATAATGTGTCATGTTAATCTTATCCGTTTCAGATGATGCCGAGCAGCGCCAGTACGAGGAGTGGCTGCTCCACACCCAGCAGCTGCTCCAGATGCAGTTGAAGTTCTTAGAAGAACAGATTGGCGCTCACCGGAAGTCCCGCAAGGCCCTCTGTGCCAAGCAGCGCACGGCCAAGAAGGCTGGGAGGGAGTTTGCAGAGGCCGACGCAGAGAAACTCAAACTGGTTACCGAAGAACAGAGCAAGATCCAGAAGCAGCTTGACCAGGTATTAAGATGAGTTGGAGAAACATTTGACCTTTCAGCAAGTGGCCCATGCACATTCAAACTAACTTTTGTATCAGTAATAGGCATTTATAATAAGTGTATGTTCTGGAAGGTTAGATTTGTCTAGAAACATATCACATTTTCAATACAATTTATCCAAAACAATGTCTTGTAGGTCCGCAAGCAACAGAAGGAGCACACTAACCTCATCGCGGAGTACAGAAGCAAACAGCAGCAACACCAGCAGGGCTCTGGTCTATTGAAGCCAGGCCCCTCTGCACTGGCCCCTCCTCACATGCTCTCCAAGATGCCTGGCCAGATGATGATGGGCCAGCCACCTGGCATGATGCCCCAAGGGCAGCCCTTCATGGCTGGGGCTCAACCCCAGAACCCTGGAGTCATTGGTCCCAGGCCACCGGGGACCCCAGGCCCTCCTGCTGGCTATTTCCCACAGGGGCCTGGAATGCAGGGCGCCGACCCGCGGCTCCTCCAGGAAAGACAACTGCAACATCGGATGCAGATGGCTAAACTCCAGCAGCAACAGGCAATGATGGGCCAGCATCCAATGGCACATCCAGGTCCACAGCCTGGTCTCATGCCACATCCAGGTCAACAACCCGGTATGATGCCACAGGCACAACCTGGGATTATGGGGAACCAACTCATGGCCCAACAACAGCCAAACATTCAACAGGGGATGCCGGTGGACCAGGCCAACCAGCAGGGCATGGTGCCAGTTCCCCAGGGGATGGTTGGAGGCCAGCCAGTCCCCCAGTTGCCCCAGAACATGGTGCCCATGAACCAGCCTCCGGGCATGATGTCAGCTCAGCCTGGGATCATGGTTAATCAGCCCGATGGGCCATCTCAGCAGCAGCAGCAGAGACCTCAGTTAATGATGGGTCCGCAAGGAATGGTTGTGGCTCCCGGTCATCCTGGCATCAGGGGTCCACAGGCCCAGCTGACCCTACAACAGCAGAACATCTTAGCCCAGCGAATGATGTCTCAGCAGCAGATGCAGCAGCAGCAACAGATGGCACACAGACAGTCCCAGCAGTCCCAAGGCCTCATCAATCAACCAAACCAAGATCAGAGGTCCCAACCTTCTACGCCGCAAATGTGCTCCTCCCCTTCTGCAGGAAGCATTACTCCCCAACAACAGGGCAGTACAGAGGGTCTGCAACAGACCTTCCAACCCGACCCACAAAACCCAGGCCTTAAAGAAAGGGCAATCCTTACCCCAGCTCCCAGATCCCAAATACAGCAGAGTGGGCCTCCTACTACCAGTCCAATGGTTCAACAAGGCTTGACAGGGGAGCAACATATTGAATTGGCACAGCAGCAGCAGCAAAATCCAGCTTATACAGTTCAGAGCCAACCACCGAATGCTCAGCAGCAACCAGGTTTGGTGGGAAACCAGGCTCTGATCACCATCAAGCAGGAGCGGCAGCAGATGGATGTCTCAACTGCACAACAGCAGCAACAGCATGCGGTTCAGAATGTCCCACAGCTCTCCCAAGATCCCAGCACACTGCAGCATGAAGGAATGGGCCAGGTCCAGAATGTAATGGGCCAGAACCCGGCTCAGATGCAGCCGCAGACTGCTCTGATGGGTCATCCCAGTCCACAGCAACAGGTCCTCATGGCGCAGCAGCAGAAGCAACAGGCCATGATGGGCATGATGAGGGCACAGCAGCCGGGCATGATGGTCCAGAGGCCGGGGGTTCCCCCAGGACAGATCCGCATGCCCATCAACATCCAGGCCATCATTGCTCAGAACCCCCAGCTACGTAACCTCCCCCCAAACCAGCAGATTCAACATATCCATGCCATGATTGCACAGCGCCAGCTACAGCAGCAGCAGGGACAGATGATGAGGATGTCCATGGCCCAGGGCCAGCCAGGTCAGATGAGGCCTCAGATCGCACCGGGCCAGGTCCAACAAGTGGAGCAGCGGATGCCGGGTCTGGAAGGACAGCAGATGCAGTTTGCTGCTGTGGGTAAACCAGGCACTGTGGGTCCTCAACAGCCTGGGATTCCTCCTCAGATCCTGCAAGGGATGATGGTCCCGGGGCAGCAGCAACAAGTGGGGCAGATGATGCAGCAGATGATAAGAGGTCAGATGCCGATGGTGCGGTCACCAATGGACCAGAGTCGTATGGTGAGGCCTATGTCTCCTCACCAGTCCCTCCCCAACTCTCCTGGAGACCCACAACGACACGCCATGGCTCAGGCTATGGGGATGTGTCCTCCCACTCCTAATCAACAGCAAGCACACCTGGTTGCGGCGGCGGGCCGCGTACTGGGTTCCCCGTCCCACGCAGGTTCTCCAAAAGGATCTTCTTTCCAGAGGATAGACAGTAGCCCCGCCACTCCCGGGACGCCACATTCCACCCACGTTCCTTCCCCATCGCAAGCTGAAGGCGGCGCTGGTAGAGGGAGTCCTTACAACCAAATCAGAGCGTCACCACTCAGGTCTCCTGCTGCTAAGAGCCCACATCACTACCCAGGGCTAAAGGCAGAGCCTCACTCCTCCAGCAATGACACATCCCAGACCTCTTTGGTTCCTCTCAATGGGCCACAGCAGGAGCATCTCCAGCCAAAGGTGTTGGCTGCGGGCCATGCCTCTCAACCTGGCTCCAGGGAAGGGGCCCTGTGTAGGGTGACTCTCCAGAACATCAAGCAAGAGCCCAGGGAGATGCAGTGTGACAGCGATTCACCAGCTGACACCCACCCCGGGGCGATAAAGAGAGAGGCCGCTCTGGAACTCATGAACTGTGGCAACAGTTCTGGCTTCATAAACGCAGAGAACATGGGTGGGGACCCGGCGACGCAGGGCAGATCGGAAACAGGACAGCAGCTACTCCAGAAACTCCTGAGAACCAAGAACCTTCAGCTGGCTGGCCAGAGGCCCTCCGAAGGGATTCACAATGAGATCAACGGCCACATCAACAGCAAGCTGGCCATGCTGGAGCAGAAACTACAGGGAACACCACGCAACATGGAGGTGAGCTCAACACGACAAACTTTTAGGGTGGTCGTTTTCGCTCAAATCTTGTGGAAAGAATTGTATGACGCCTCTAAAATAATAAAATGTGTCTTTTGAATGTTGTAGGACCTGCAGTCTATCACCAAAAAGACCCCTCTGGCCAAGGCCAAACGTTCCAATAAGCCGAGTGGGGAGCGAGGGCCCAACCCTCGGAAGAAAAACAAAAAAGAGGACGTAGGAAAGAGTGCTGAAGCTCTGATGAAACAACTGAAACAGGTGCGTGGAGTGACTGAAATGGCTTTCTCACTTTATTGGCCAGTATGTAACTGATTGACTAACAATTGTCCCTCTTCAGGGCCTCTCTCTACTGCCTCTCATGGAGCCTTCCATTACCGCCAGCCTTGACCTGTTCGCCCCCTTTGGCAGCAGCTCAGCCAATGGCAAAGCACCCCTCAAAGGCTCTTTTGGAAACGCAGTGTTGGACAACATCCCTGACTACTACTCACAGCTGCTCACCAAGGTAGAACCGTAGCACACTGTAGTACACCAGCGACATTGTAGCACACCAGAGACACGTAGCACACGTAGAGACACCACTAGGTCGCTGCTGTACTACAGAGACATTGTAGTTCACCAGTAACCCCGGAGACTGTGAACGGCACCATAGTACAACATGGACACCGTCGTACACCAGTTGTATCGTAAATCCATCATAATGCGGCGTTATGGTACTGGAAGATCCTCTAATGTATCTTTCTCTTTTTACAGAGTAATCTCAGCAACCCCCCCACGCCGCCATCCTCCCTCCCGCCGACGCCACCACCATCGGTGCAGCACAAGCTGCCCAATGGGGTGACTGTGGTAGAGGAGCTGTCAGACACTCGGAAGCAGACCGAGACCACAGAAGACACGATTGGTACGATTATCTTGGCCAACACACATGACGTCCACGATTTGATTTATAACCATGTTTAACGTGTCTCTGTAGTTCCATTGTCATTGACATTATACATAATGTGTCTCCATAGATCCCGTCAGTCAGGAGGTGAAGAGCGTGGACATCCTGGCTGCTCTCCCCACTCCACCGCACAACCAGAATGAGGACATCAGGTTTGTGATGCTCTTGTCCCTCTCAGACCACGCCCTACCCTTCAGAGTCCTCTGGGATCCAGTAGTCATTCACAGGATTCTGCTGTCACTTTTATCCGAAGCAACTAACAACCATTCATTCACACATTCACCCACCGACGGCAGTGTCAACCACACAAGGCAACAGCCAGCTATTCAGGAGCAGTCAGGGTGAGGCGTCTTGCTCAGGGACACCTTGACACTCGGCTAGGAGGAGCTGGAGATCGAACTAGCAACCTTCAGGTTACCAGTCAACCTGTGCTGTGTTCCAATATCCATACTTCCGTTAGTACACCATTAGTAAACGTAGTACACCAACTGCTCTCACTGAGTGCGTTGATTTTCAGATGTCAGTGTCGTTCCAAATCGAATACTCTGCACTAACTGTAAATTACAATTGCAACTGCCACCGTGGCTCCTCCCCCGCAATAAACATCCTGCTTTGAACAGTGAGCGTAGTAGCTATAAAAGCTACAAAATGACTCCATTAATGCTGGCTATGTGAAAAATGTGCTGACGTTGTCTCAGCCTGGCGCCGCCTCCTCCGCTGTGTAGCTAAGATGGCTGCCGTTGAGTACGAGAAGTGCATTGATCCACACTTCGCGGTTTGACCATTTTGAGTACACCATCCGGGTCCTTCCAGTACACTTATTTTGGCCCAATCTGAATTGGAACGCCCTACGTACTCAAACTAAGTATAGTGAGTGTGGGTATTGGAGCACAGCACTGCTGTACCACCGCAGAGACTGCAGTCCTGCTAGGTTACAGCAGAACTTCTGGTGGAGGCGCTACAGGGTCTGGACCGGAAACCACAAGCTGAACTATGCCTTGTTTTTCTGTTTTATTTCACGTTTCAAGGATTTATTTACAGAAGAAAAATAGAAGGGATTCTAATACTTGGCCACAGTGTTGATTTAAAACCTGAAGAAACCTTTTTACTGTCTACTTGTTCTGGACTAGTTTGTGTTCACTGTTAATAGCCAATCATTTGCTTACATATCCACGCTTCCAGTAACCTGACTGGTTGAAACCAAAATTAATGACATTGACTTTAGATTAGCAATCTAAAGTCTGAGTTGTGGGCAGGGCACGGCGTTAATGCCACTGCCCCTCTGTGTTCTAAACATTGTATACCCCTCGGCCACGCTGGCCTTGGTGCACTCTGTTTAATTAGTGTCCTTCCCCCGCCCTGCCTCTCTGCTATGGATGGGTACTGGATCCCGGTATTAACGGGCCCCAGGGCTGAATCATTACACACCGTAGCATCGATAAGCCCGTGCTATAAAACCGGTGCTTCTATCGGTATTTGAGGAATGAAGGAAATGTATTTTCTTTTAATTTTGCCTGGCTAAACGTTGCTGTAGTTGTTACTCGCACTAAGAAATATTTTCGCTATTCTAGTCACTCCCAAAATTAAAAAGGTAAACCTCTCCTTGTCCAAGTGTTTTATAATAAGGACACAAAACTTTAGTTTACGTTGCCACTGCAGGCCAAGTGGCCTTGCCCTTAAAATGAGGCCTGGTGGTGGGATTTCTCCAGAGAAGCTGGGATGCACAGGACCAGCATTCAGACTCTGCTTTAGCCTTTGTAAACCTGTACACAAGATTGTGTGTGTGTGTGTGTGTGTGTGTGTGTGTGTATGTGTGTGTGTGTGTGTGTGTGTGTGT
>JAOPUA010000001.1:4392329-4407189 GCA_027122455.1 Trisopterus luscus | reverse complement strand
ACACACACACACACACACACACACACACACACACGCACACACGCACACACGCACACACGCACACACGCACACACACATACACACACGAAAAGCAAGAGAATACACAAATTGGTTGGCCTACATAAAGGCTAAATTGTAACCAATAACAAAACGCAAAACCGAAATTTCTGTATTCAATATAATCTTTATTCTCCTACGCTGTGTGGAGTATACATGTGAAATAAGGCATAGGTATCTCGATACCATGTGATTTCATATCTATTGATGCGTCGATGTGCGTATATTTTGAAATCTAAACATAGAATAATTGGCACCTTTCCATGACTTCTACCTCTTTCTACTTTGGATGCAAAAAAAAAGAGTTAAAAAAATAATATACCGAGATGCCTACGGGGGCGCCTAAATCAGTTAAAAGATGGAATCATCCTTTCAAACGCAGCTCTGCTGTAAATCACTATTTTCTAATGACCCCTACTGGTCATCCACAAAACAGCGTTTCGATGTAGATTGGCCTATATTAGTGCTTTACGATGACAATCACCGTTGTATACAGATCTGAATAAAAAAATAGGTAAACTATTAAACAAAACAATAAAAAATGTAAATTATGATAAAAAATAAAATAATCATAGTAAAATAATAAGCATCATCTTCATCATACCTGCTTGCAGGATGAGGGTTATGACAGGATTATTGCTTTATGTTTCAGTTGAAGTCATGACGCTGCTTAAGAAGCTTCATTGGAATGTGAGCACCTTGTTTCAGTGCACAACAAAAGCCTAACATTAGTGGAGATATTCAGCTGTGCCCGGTGCTTTCACGGCCTCTTTGCGTTAACAGTCTTGGCAGATAACAAAAAGAGGAAATATGGTAAACCGCATCATCTGTGGGAGTGGGCTATAGTGCTTGAAATATAGTAGACTGAAAAGTAGGCTAGGCCGAAGAAATAGCCTCCAGGGGCTAGATCGTCTAGACACCATCGCTGAAAGCCAATCGTTTAGTGATATTGTATTGACTGTGCAAGTCAAACAATATGCTAATTGTAGGCATCTAGTCCTGCAGGAATCAGACAGATAAAGTTTGTTGACTGCTTCTCCTGAAGCGGGTTCAGAGGTCCAGCTTGAGCTTGTCTAATGTGGAGTCATTGTCCAGGTCCAGCTTAGACAGCGTCTTCCTGACACGCAGTGCGGTGAGGCGGGCCGCCGGGCACTGGGACCAACACTCCTTCATGATCTTCACCACAGTGGAGAGGATCTGTCGGCGCGGACGCATGTACAGACACATCGTATGAGGAGCATTACACATGTACCCTCAGATATTTTTTTAACACTGCATCAATGAAACCTTTCATATTGAACTTGTAAGCAACTGAATCATTCCCTTTTTTTCATATATGCAAATGCATGTGATTTTGTAAATCAATTTATTTTGTGTTTTTCAGATTTTCCTTCCTCCTTCCTTTTATTTTTTTTTTTTACGAAAAAATGTAATAAAAAAATGTGTACCCTGCCTACAAATTTAGACTAATGGAAGAAAATATGAATTGGCCTTGTTTAGAATAATATGCTAGAATGATTTAGATCAATATGCATTTTGTACTCTGCGTCCTCTGTGCTATGGTGCTGTTTACAGTGAAACAGCACTTAGTGGTCAATTGTTGTAAAGTAGGTGATATGGTTGTTACTCATGGTGGTTAAAAGCTTGATAAAAAGCACTAATTAGTTTCTTTGTTGAACGAAACAGAACAGAAGTGTTCCTAGTTGGGTTCTGATGAGGACGGCAGGGATTGGGTTTGGCTGCGGCCTGTGATAACCCTCTGGGTGGTCTCACCGGGTGGGAGGGGAGCCGGTTGTGCGGGCTGGGTCTCTGCTGGTCGACGCACACTACTTTCTTCATCTCTTCGTAACTGGGGTCTGAGGGCACCATGTCAAAGAAGGGAGGCTGGTACTCTTCCACAATGCCTGAAACACAGAAGGACAGGCCGAGGGATTTACATTCTGTTGGACCGTAGTAAAAAACACAATGTCCTAGCGGAACATTCATAGGGTGGAGAAGATTAGAATGGTTCTAATCTATTTTAGGATTAAGCGTTAGATAAGCATGGAACCCCTGTAATATATTTCCTCATAAATAAGCAGGACACAGAGGACCATCAGTTAATGCACTACTGAAATAGCATAATCACAACTCAAGATAGGCTCATGTGGGTGTTTTCCCAAATATGTTGGCCCTGATAAAAAAGAGAGCAGGGGACAGATAAGGATTCCCCAGCGACTACACAGCTCAGTGAGATCAACTTGTTTGTGTGTTTTTTGGCAGTGTGTAAATGCGTTCTTGCAACTGGATGTGTGTTTGGACATTAAGCATCTGGACTATGTTAGAGTGAGTGCTGACGCCAGATAACACTGTTTATAATTACTGGACTGCTAATCGGCATAGAAGATAAGCGACACAGACAGAGTCTGAGCTCCACACACAGCTGGGCCAGAAAAGAAAGGACTGAGTAGAGACACAGCTAACTGCCTTCTAAACATCATATTCAAGCCACATATTTACAACATAACATACAACACACACAGGCTGTGGATAGAAAACACACTTTCAACATAACGACCTGGTCTAATTCTTAATGTATAATTGATTCATTTATAATAATTTATTCTGTTGGCTATTGTGCCATTACGGTTTTCTACAGTAGACCTTGTAGGACTGGGAAAGTACTCTTAATTCAATAGTATTTACACAAGTATTTTTAGTTGCTAACCATTGACGATGGTCCTTCGGGTAATTTCCCAGAAGACCAGGCCCAGCGCCCAGATATCCGTCTGCTTGTAGGACTCAAAGATGTCGACGCGGATGGTCTCATCCAGGACCTCAGGGGCCATGTAGCGCTTGGTTCCGACGCGGGGGTTGTTCCCTACATCCAGGTCGTCATTGGACTGTGAGTGGATCACTGCCAAACCTGGAAGACAGGCGATAAGAAAGGCTGTAAAGATTACAGTTCACCACCGGACGCTAATTCATGCTGCATCAAAGCTGTATCTCAAAGTGGACACCAAGGAGTTTGAACCAAGAAAAAGGAAAGAAACATATGCCATTTGTTCACGTTTTTATCTAAGGTGTGGATGCATGTTTGCAAGTAGCTACAGCAGGAATGCACCCTTCGTCCTGACATCTTAATATCAGGGCGAAGGGTACACCAGTTGAGCTTAATAGGACCTTAACAAATCCAATAACTTCTGTTTCATGCACCCCCTCCCACCTCTCACCAAGGTCAGCGATGCAACACTGTCTGTTTCTCTTGACCAGGATGTTGCGGCTCTTCAGGTCCCGATGGGCGATGGCTGGCTTGCCCTGGGAGCTGAAGATCTCTGTGTGGAGGTGCACCAGCCCGCATGCTATAGACAGACACATCTGCAGGCAGCTCTCCGGGTCCAAGGTGCTGTACTGCAGCACGTCGTACAGAGAGCCCAGCTCGTGGAAGTGGGTGATGAGCCACAGCTGGGTGCTGGAGTTCTTAGAGGTCATGTCAGACGCTATGAAACCTATACAGGTCATGGGAGACATAGACCAGGCACACAATCTTTGATAACCAATATTAAGGTTGTTTTAATTTTTTTGTGTATGTTTTAGGGTCTTCTACTTTCAATTGTAAAAACGTTGTATCAAATCTCTATTTTAACTTTTATGCTCTACCAAAAACTAATTATAATGCTACAAATGCTACTTATAAAAAAGGGCATGTACAGAACTTTGGTTCTTCTGTTTTGTGTCTACAAAATGACTAAATGTAAATACAATGCAATAGATCTATGTATGAATTGTGTAATATAGTATAAGAAAAGATCCTTCTGTACTAGCAAGAAACCAAATCCCTTGTGTATGCAACTGTTTATGCTACCAATGATGTTGTAGTATAATATAGTATAGTATAGTTTATCCATGTTTCGCTATACCCAGGATGTTGTCGTGTCTGAGCTGGACAGTGTTGTAGATCTCTGTCTCCCTAAACCAGGACTGTTCGTCCCTGGAGGAGAAGATCTTCACGGCCACACTCTCTCCCATCCAGGTGCCCCTCCACACCTCTCCATACCGCCCCTTACCTGGTTAGAGCAACAACACATTAATAATTATACAATTATCAGGCTTTTTTCTTATTGTGAATATCTAACTATCTACATGCAAAGATTAGGTGGTTATAAGAGTTATTTAAATGAGGTACACAGACTGACCGACACACTCTGCCAGAGAAATCTGCCTGGCCATGGTCCTCTGGACCAGATAGGGCAGCCCGGTGCCACTTCCCGAGGTACAGAACTCATCAAAGAGTTCCTAGAGAGATCAATAAATATCACAGACATAAAAGTGATTAAATCAGACTTAATATGGCTTTTTGTAACATAAAACGTTGAATTAATTTAAAATGCATTGTTTGTAATAAATATATAATCAGTCTTACCCCGTATGTTGGATCTTCTCCGTTAGCCACTTTCACCATGGTTAAATCACGGCCCTGCTCATTACTCAGAAGTCTGCAGTGCGTCCGTTGAGACCGCAGCCACAGCATCAGGGTACACAGAGCTACACCCGTAATGAAGGCCAACGCGAGAGGCACTGCGATCCACAGCACCAGGCTCTTCTCTGGAGGATTTATACATTGGTAGCGGAGGACATGTTAAAACAATAATATTTTGGGGGGTTCACAACTTTTTACTGATACTGATGCTACAATAACTACTGACTCTGTAATAATTGCTGGTTCTGCAATAAATGCTGATTCTACCATTACTGCAGTTTAAGTGTAACTTACACTTACCATCCAACAGAGGGGGCTAGGCTCTAGTTTTTCTAACTGATGACTGAGCCTTGCATGCGTGTCCCACAATGCTTTGGCCTGCATTTCTAGTTCAGAACCAGATTAATTAATCACCAAGGCTATATTCTCACTGTAACACTCATGAGATTCATTCACCATGTTTAAGCATTTAGATGCATGGCTGAAGAGTCACAAAGTTAGAAAGTGAGTTACTTTGTAGTTCGCAGTCAAGCTAATTGATTAAACACATATTTGAACTGACCTTTATCGGGGGGTGGTGGGGTGTAGGTGTTGCAGAGGTCTGTGGTGCAGCAGTAGATATAAAAGCCTTCAAAAGAAGTGCCACAATTCTCCTTGCGGTTCCTGTCGGCGAAGCAGCCTTGTTCCTCCTGTAGGTTCACCCTTGAGTGGAAACACACGTCGCCCCTACAGGTGGCGTTGCTGCTGCACGTTCTTTTGCGGTTCTCACACACACACAGCAGCTTTGCCTCATCTTCATCACCTGCAGGAGAAGGAGAAGTGTGGGGTTGTTTAGGTAGACAAATGTAGAAATTAACACACACATACACAAACACACACAATCCCAAATTAATGAATCCAAACAAGATTTGAGAGACTAAAGGGCAGATGAAGAGAAGAATGGTGAAGCGTAAACACATACACATGCGCACACACGCATACATACGCACTGGTGGTGAAGGTAGGATCAGACATCCAGTGATACGGCCCTACCAGTAATAGGACCTGGTATTCCTCAAGGCGGAAACACATGTGTAATACAACAAGATATGTTCATTACACTTCCTGCACTAGAGATATCTCTCAGAGAGCAGGCAGGCAGAGCCACAAAGGGGTATTCTCGATCAGGTTGTGGGTTTACATTTTTTCAAGTCTGAGACAGAAAGAGAGTGCGAGAGATAGATAAAGAAACCGAAAAACGACAGTTTAAGGGAAGCAGGCGAGACAGAGAGACGGCGTGTGTGTGGGTGTTTGTCTACGTATGTGTGAGTGTGTGTGTGAGAAAACTCAGACTCCACCCACACTTCACCTTACAAACACCATATTCAGTGTTGTGTAAAATCAGAAAGTTTTCCCCTGGTTTAACTCACCTGCATCGACAGCAAAGGTAACCAGAGAAATCACAGCCAGTAGCAGGAGTACGAGCAAAGCAGACCTCCCCATCGCTGTAGAACAGGACAAACAAGGGCACCATGAATATTAGTTATATTTTAACTGTGCTATGTAACTCTCACGGCCATTTACAGAGTGGAGTAACAAAACAGAGGTGGTGGGGGGGTTGGCTCTTGTCTGGCTGTCTCAATAGATGAAGCAGGTAGAAACCATGTCTTCAATGTTTTTATGTGTTGTTACTAAGAATTCACAGATGTGGCCAAATTACATTGAATGATCCATTCTTCAACCACACCAGCGGTGAAGCAACACAATGCAAGGTTCCGGACAGTCTGCCTCTCTCTACTTGCTCTGATTTGGAGATCCCATGTTCGTCTCCATGGCGACATTCAGACCATTTAAGTGTTTGTGTGTGTGTGTGTGTGTGTGTGTGTGTCCATGTTCCTGAGGTAATGTCTAAGTGCCTTGTTTTTTTTGGAGTCTGCATTAAGTGCTGTGCTACCAGTCCCCCGTCCAACGCTGGCCTCCGAGACGAGTTGCAGTGTAAATATTGATGGCTTGACTTCCTGCCATTGAGAGGGCGCGGCCCGTCTGAGGCCTGCCCATTGTTTAGGCCTGCGCTGCCAAAGGGTCATGCAAGCCGGAGGACTACAGGGGAAAATGTGGATTCAAACATTCTTCAAGCCGGAACACACTGTAGCCCTGCATGCAGTGGCACCGTTTAGCTCCAAAAATACACTTCAGGTGAATAGTATAGTGATTATGTTACGTAAAGTTGTAAAACACACGTTTTGTGTTGTTACTCACACCGTATCTCAAACTGTCGCAAATGCAACTACCAGGTTGTATTGTTGAGAAGAGATAATATCTACCCACACTTTTAATCATGCCTGCACTGGACAACATAATCAAGACACGTATGGAACCGTTCAACATCTGGCATAAGTTGCATGCAATATTTATTAACCATTACACTGTTTATGCACCAATGATATCATGTATTGAAAAACATTAGTACTTCGCAATGAGAATTGTACAATGAGATCCAGATGTGTTGGGGAGTTCTTTTTGGAGTTGCTGATATCAGTATGTGATAGAAAACAACGTTCAACTTTTTTTCTCTGATTCGTTTTTAAATTATGTGTTGTTTTTGAGAAGCAATTAGTAAGGGGAGATGAACATTATTTTTTTAATTGTTCCTCAGATTCACATGCACGCACACACACACACACACACACACACACACAAACACACACACACACACAGATGCAGAGCCACACAAACACACACGCACACACACTTACAATGTTCAACACATTAGTCAGAGGCCTAAAAATTGACATTATCCAGTTCCCCCGTGAAAATCAATAAGCAGAGTCCGAAACAGCCAGGGTTCAACCAGCCGTCCAGAAGCACACGGAAATCTACTCCGCGACATAGATTTTGTGTGTGTGTTTGTAGGTGTGAGCCTGTGTGTGTTCCAACTAACAACCCCCCCAACACACACACACACACACACACACACACACACACACACACACAAACACACAGACACACACAAAAAGACAGACAGAACACAGAAATTCAAATAGAATAAAAAACATCCCCACACACACACTCCAGTTTAGAGAACTTATGAGAGGAGGAGGCTGTGTGGTTCAATGTGGCATGGTCTGACTCTAGGCGGTGAGGCCGCATTGGCGTCGACATTTTACCATTTCATGCTCAAAACCGTCCTTGGTAATCTTCATTCTAACCGTCAGGAAAACATATGTGTGTCTTTGTGTGTGTTCGCGCGTGTGTGCATGTGTGTGTCCGCCTGCGTCAAACAGCAGCAGACAAGCGCCGCTTGGAAGGTGTGGGCCAACAAACGGCGAGCTGAAAGGACGCTATCTGACAGTGACAGAGCGCGCGCCAGACGCCAGTGTCCTGATCCCGCCACAGATAAGTCACTGCATCCAGCCTTTCTCTCTCAGACTCTTTCCCCCTGCAGCAGCAGCAGCAGCAGCAGCAGCAGCAGTAGCTCGCGCGGCGGGCCAACCGACAACACAGGCAGCGCGCCCGGGAGCCTAGCAGAGTTCAGGCTCCGTTCTGAAACCTGTTATTTTCCACAACATTTATTTCCTCTGCCCAACCGGCCAGCTGCCTCACCTCGGGCACTGTGCACCCGCACACTTGTTTGCGTGTGGGCACATGCGCGCGCGTGGGTGTGTGTGTGTGTGTGTGTGTGTGTGTGTGTGTGTGTGTGTGTGTGTGTATACGTGGACGTGTGTACGTGTGTGTGTGTGTGTGTGTGTGTGTGTGTGTGTGTGTGGCGCATCTGCCTGGCCAACAGTGCACAGGGCCCCTCTGAATACATCTGTGGTCAATGCAGGGAGTTTCGGTGAGACTGGATCTATTCGCACTTTCTGTTTGCCTGCATCCTTTTGTGTGTGTGTGTGTGTGTGTGTGGGCTTTTCGCCTCGGCGTCTTTCGGTTTCTCCTGCCCCGCGCGACGGCTTTTGTCAACAGTGACAGCCTTCTGTCATCCTATTGTCACAGCCTCTCTTGACAGTCGTGAGCATCAATGATTCTTCGGTTCATATGTGTTTGCCATTCCATCTATAACGTCAAAACAGGTCTGGAAATAGAACGAGAATAATGGGTGCCGCATTTGCGAGCGTGCGTGCGTGGGCGTGTGTGCGTGTGTGTATGTTTCCACATTGTATGTTCAAGACGTTTGTTTTAATCACATCATGAATCTGATCTTCCTGAATATTTGACTAAACTGCCGAAGCGAACCTCTTACTGAGGGAAATAAGAGTAGCAGAGTAGATAACAAGGGATTAATATGCAATACAGAAAGTCAATAGAGAATCGACAGAATTAATAAAGGTATCTGCCTCGGAATGATTCATGTTAATCAAAACAATGAGAAAATATGAATCGGTTTACGGAATAGCTGTGGTGGCCTCTGCAGCAATCTACACACTGACTGATTTGTACCGTTTGTGTTCTGGGCGTTGTGACATGGTCGATCATGTCCCCAATGTGTCGGCTGTGGAGTTGTGTGGCAACAAACAGCAAAACCCATTGGTGACTCTGCGCTTAATAAGTACACTGTGGTGTCTGTGTCACAACGGTTAACAGCACATTGATCACGAAGGGATACCACGGTATTCGTTCATCCTAACGGCGTCGTCGTTAATAAAGTCTTTTTTATTGACTTTGTATTTTGTATTTCAGTTTTTGTTTATTTTTTAACAGATCAAACTGAGACAGAGAGAGAGAGAGAGAGAGAGAGAGAGAGAGAGAGAGAGAGAGAGAGAGAGAGAGAGAGAGAGAGGAAGTGTGTGTGACAGAGGGAGAATGTGTGCAGGGGGCAGATAGGGAGAATGTGAGCAGATAAGGGTACAAAAAAAAACTGGGAGCGATGGACACAGGGGCAGTGAATCTCCGAGAGGAGACAAAGGGCGAGAGAGGGCGAGAGAGAGAGGAAGACCCAAGAGGCACATGATTAAATCCCGTCAGTGTCCAACCTAATTCCTTAGAAATGTCAGAATCGTGTCGCAAGACTTACATCAGGCACGCACGCACACTCGTGTAGCACGCATGCACACACATTAGTAGGAATAGGTGCGGGAAATGAGCGAGATTAGAATACGTAGGAGGAGACACACGCATGCACGCGGGAGGACAAAGGAGAGGTGACCCAAAGCACCAGCATCAGATTTCCAATAGTTAAAGATGACCAGAATTATCAGGGCACAACGTGGACATCTGTGGAGGGTGTCTCAAGGCTGGGTCCATCTGGGGTTTGTGGGGGGTGGGGGCGGTTCCAGCCAGGAATAGAGATGTAACATGCCTGGATTAAAGCCAAACATGTAGAAACCCTCAGGTAGGATTGCAGTTGATCCGTTTGTGGAGTAAGTGAACGGTGCAGTGTGGTTGTTTCATTCAAGACGGTTTGTCCTTTGGTGGACTGAGCTGTGAAGAAAGGACCCGACACACCATCCTCGGCCGGTAGCTTGGATCGTCTGTGAGGCGCTCAAAAGAAAAAGCGCGCTGGACACTTGTTAAAAAGGAATATCCGACTCGTTCCAAAGTGGCCGAAGCTACTTTGGACTGTGCGCACAGTTGCACAGACGGGGAAACAAGAAAGGAGTGGGTGGGGCTTACGGTAATTAAATGAGGGGCTTTGGCAGCTCATTAACAAGCCATTAAGCAAAACAAAGGGATTAAAAGAATGTGAGGGTCGGACTCAATAGACACAAGGGAATCGCTGGGTCCATGGGTCAAACTCTGTTCAAACAATATTTAGTACACGCAACTCCATCAGACAAAAGGAGTTACGTAGTAAGAAGTCGTTTTGGCAAAAAGCTATGCAAATGAAGACTACATTTAAAATATTCCCCAGTTTGATTTGATGGATGTCAAATCTCAAAGGTAATCTGTCTAGATTGCCAGCATTTTGAACATAGGAATAGACAGTGCTGCAGCTGATAGTGATTTAGTTATTATGTGCATAAACCTTTTCAACGGATAACTGGTTTATACTGATTAACTCTTTGGAAGACCTTTAAAGCTGGAAGCACCACATATGCTGGACTGTCTGGCAGTAGCTAGTTTCATAAATAACAGAATCCGAAATAAAGCAAATCATACAATTAAACGGTTCCTAAACCTAATAGGTTTTTGAGGCAGCGAAGCACTGACATTTCACATATTTACTAGTTTCACAAAGTCACATTTCTTATAGACGTGATAGCATCTTGAATAAAGATAACAACAACGCAAGACAGTCCGTTTCAGTCGGTTTCAGCCTGCCCCCTCTGGTCGTAAATGGCTGTTAAACGAAGAACCGCTCTCTTAAAACACTTCATTATAACAAAGATGCAATCATTGCATCACATTGGCCGACTCATTACTGAATACATAGAGAGAAACAAGTTGGAAAAGACAGGCGCCTGCGTCAGAGAGAGAGAGCGAGAGCGAGAGCGAGAGCGAGAGCGAGAGCGAGAGAGAGAAAAAGAGAGAGAGAGAGCAAGCGAGTGAGAGAGAGCGAGAGAGAGAGAGAGCGAGAGCGAGAGAGAGCGAATCTAGCCTCCCTGACTCGTTGGTGTTTAAACAGATGCTTTGAAGCAAACAAATGGTGCATGCGAACCACAAACACATAAATATTAATTACGCAAAGATAGACAACACTCTTATTGTTTGATTGCCTTAAGACTCAACTTTATTTCAATGCAGATGGAGATTCCCCAAAGCTCATCTCAGCCTGTGTGTGTGTGTGTGTGTGTGTGTGTATGGTGTGTGTGTATGTGTGTGTGTTGGCATGTGCGCCTGCATGCGTGCGTGTGTTTGTGTACGCATGTATGTGAATGTTTGTGTGTGTATATATATATGCATATGTATGTGTGCACGCATGTGTGTGCGCACGCACATGTGTGTGTGTGTGTGTTCACATGTGTATGTGTTCACGTGTGTGTGTGTGTATGCATTCCCGTGTGTGTGTGTGTGTGTGCGTTCACGTGTGTGTGTGTGTGTGTGTGTATGCGTTCATGTGCGTGTGTGTGTGTGTGTGTGTGTGTGTGCGCGTGCACTATGTGACTCACGTGCCGTTGACCACCCCGTCGGGGTTGAGTACGGGGATGATCTTGAAGACGAAGGCCTCCCTGAGGCTCTGGGCCACCGGGTCCCCGCTGCACAGGAAGCCCAGCGTTCCCCGCATCACCCAGCTGGCGTTGGACTCACTGGGGTGGACTCGCGCCGTCAACACCAAGCACGGCCGGTTACCTAGAGAGAGAGAGGGAGAGAGAGAGAGAGAGAGAGAGAGAGAGAGAGAGCGAGAGGGGAAGAGAGAGGGAGGGAGAGGGGGAGAGAGAGAGGGAGGGAGAGGGAGAGGGAGAGAGATTAGGAGAGAGAGTGTAATAGTAAGGGAGGGAGAGGGAGAGAGAGAGAGAGAGAGAGAGAGAGCGTGAGCGAGCGAGAGCAGGAGCGATGGTTTGAGAGATATAGTGAGGATGAGAGCAAGCGAGAGAAAGAGAGAGAACCAGGTGGGGGTGGTGGAGGAACTGGTGGCGCACTCGGTGTGGTCTGTGGACAAGAGCTGTCAACACATGAACAAAAGACAATTACCTGGACAAACAAGAGAAAGGCAAGCAGAGTCCGAGTCAAGTCTCGGGGCCAAGATAACGGATCTTGTCAGACGGTTTTTGTATGTGGGCTGTCACAAACAATTTGTCCCGCAGTCGAATGCACGTGGAGGTTTTCTAGGACATGGGCGTGGAGCAGAATGACTTTTGGTGGTTCTTTCTGTGTTGGCTTTCATTGCTCGTTGTTGTTGTTGTTGTTGTTGTTGTTGTTGTTTCTTGGTTCCTCTGGCTGCCTCGCCCGTCCTAACAGCGTGCACAGAGTGTGAAGTCAGCCACCCCTCAGCGCTCCCGTCGGGCATCGGATCAGCCAGGCCCCCTGAAGCCCCTTCCTGGACTTGGCTGTTATAGATGCATCTTCCCCCTCCGCCAAAGCCTCTGATTATTCAATTATGTGATTCGGGTCTTTAATCAAACCAGTGTTATTCCGTTGTCCTACACGCCACAACAGTCAATTTTGGCCTTGTTAGAGAGGGAGCAGCTGAGCAATTATGTTTTCAATCTGAGGTCACCAGAAATAATTGTCACGTTGCGCCCGGATCTTAATTAACACATTTCAATTGTGTCAATATCATTAAAATGTGAATGATGTGCAGATTGTGGATGATGCGATTGGCATTCATTTTAAACTCTTAAATCGACCCATCCTTTGATCCGTCTAGCTCTCTTGTTGTTTGTCTGTCAGTCTGTCCGTCTTTCAGACACAGCCCTCACAGTCACCACTTGCTTTCTCTCACCAGGGATGGGCAGAATAAACAACAAGACAAACAGAAGGACAGACAAAGCGTGTCCTCAGATTCAACTATTTTCCCATGTGTCTCATCAGCAATTGCTCAGAATTACTGGAGCTGAGAAAATCGTCTCTCACGGCCCATTGGTCAGAAACGCGGGTCATCGCTCATTTCTATTGGCTGGATGCCTGTTGAGGTCCATTACTATTGGCCCATGGCTTGTCGACATTCATTAGCATTGGCCTATAGAGTTGTTGAGGTCCATTACTATTGGCCTATGGAGGTGTTGAAGTCCATTACTATTGGCTGATGGAGTAGTTTTGCAACATTAGTTTCATAAAATAAGTTGGGTGTCAGTGTTGTGGGATAGCTGTTAGTGTCTTCTTTTTGTTGCTGCATTGTATTGGCTTTGGGGGAAGATAATCAAGCACAATTTAAGAGACAACAATAAACCAAATATAGTGTCCATGTTCATAGTGATTTAAAGCATTATTTGCCAATTTTTATACCAAAATTGGAATGGAGCAAAATGGAAAACCATCCAACCTTTTTACATCATTTTTTTCCCAGACCTAGATTGAAAATATGTACATACAAGCTATTCATCTTGTATCCGTGCTATATCTGTGCTCAGTAATTGAATCCTGTTTTATTTCATCCACATGTTACATGGCATTTAAGTAGTTGTATTATTTTTTCCCAAAGATTATTTAAAAACGATTTCCTTTTTTTTTATCGTCGCCTTTCACAGACTTTGGTCAAATTACACCTTGTAAAAATGATACCTGTAGACTTAGAACATTTTTCTCAGTTTATATTTCTTGCAATACGCTTAAGAGATTGTTTTTCCTTTGTCAGGAAAAAGCTGCTGGTATTCAATAAGAAAGCATTCTGAATTTAATTAGAAAACAACCATCACCGTAACAGTAGTGAGCGCTATGACTCTATTGGCAGCTGTTTTTGAAGTTGCAGTTATTATCACGTTTCCTTCAACTCATCTATGACTAACCCAAATCAGTCAATAGGCCACTGGCATAAAGCTTGCTCTCACTACTTTGAAGAATGAAATATTTGTCTATGTAGGCGGTTTGCCCACCTGACAAAAAAAAAAAAACCTTATAAATTGCAATTGCATTACTAAGCACTCAATTTAATCTTGGCCTTTAAGACTATATTGCCTGAATTAAAGGAAAACTTCAGGATCTTTCAACCAGGATTATATATTCAGACAAAGTAGTCCAACCCTAGTCTACAGGAGTATTGTGGACAACAATTTGTGAAATTGGTTCATTATTGAGCGAGAATGCAGCAATCTTAACAAACAAAAAACGGCCTGCAATGTAGCCCAATTAGGGGGGACAATTAGGCCCCGCCGATGTACGTTGTATGTAAGTGCTTGTTGTCGCCTCTCACACCGTCCATCGTCCAACCTCGTGGCGCTCAATGAGAAGTGGGAATGATGAATTATAAGACACTCATAGAAGTGATCCACGCAGCCTGATCTGCTTAATGCCACTCCATTTGATGTAGTCTGGCATTTACAGCCCAGCCGCCAGATCCTGGCGTTTGATTTAGTCAATCATCCAGTCAGTCATCAACTGTACATCTATCTATGTTTGCCTTTTCATTTTGCTCTCCAAAACGATTAATTCCACCCACGACTCTTCGAACCTGCAAGCTCCAACAGAACATTAATTCTACAATTTATTATTTTTTGCAAAAAAAAAGATCCAGCTATGCGTTTGATTCATAATTCAATTAAAATATTGCGTTTTAATGGAAAAGATGACCTATATTTGCCATCTTTATTTGTAAAGGGTGTTGCGTACTGTTTAAAATACCCGTTTTTAATAAGAGCATTTACTGTATGATAATATGGAAATGCTGATTCACCATGATGAATTGCAAAATATGCAATTCATATGAACAAAACCTGTAATAGTTATAGATGTCTCTGCATGCCTGGCTAGACATACTCACGCAAACACACACACACACACACACACACACACACACACACACACACACACACACACACACACACACACACA
>JAOPUA010000001.1:4352134-4363191 GCA_027122455.1 Trisopterus luscus | reverse complement strand
TGTGTGTGTGTGTGTGTTGTGTGTTTGTGTGTGCGTGTTTGTTTGTGGACTCCACTCTCTCTCTCTCTCTGGAGAGAGAGAGAGAGAGAGAGAGAGAGAGACAGAGAGAGAGAGAGAGAGAGAGAGCGAGAGAGAGAGAGAGCTTTGATTCATTACTTCCAGCACATTGAGGCAGAACTGTGGGTCAGCAGCCCTCACTTATTAACTGATCGATGAAGGGAAATTGGAGGGCAGTTCTTCAGGGGGCCTAATACCTCCAACACATCTACTCCCTGGGCCGGGTGTCTCTGCTATGTTGCTACTCTAGCAGGGAGTGCATTTGTGCATTTGATTTTCAAGGGCAAAGTTTCAAGCCAGCAGTATGTAAGTGATGTCAGACTTTACAAACATGAATGGCAGGAAAGGAAGGTTATCCAATTATATCTGACTCAAATATATGATGATTTCATGGAAAATTTACCATCTGAGGTTTTCCTTCCATGTTATTGGACTCACTGGAGAAAGCATTCAGTTGACTAATAAAGGAATTTAAATTAACTTTCCGGTCCGTCAATAGCTTGAAAAATACCAAAACAACACCATAAAGAAATTGTATTTCAATAATTAACTTTATTCTGAGATGAACATCTTCCTTGTTCCCTTTATCTGATGTATCAGGTATTAAAGCAGCCGCTCGTTCCGGTTCATGTGTCATTTGTAGCAGGCAGAGTGTCATGTGTAAGAGTTGTACAGTGCAACTGGGACCATTAACTACTGCACCATCAACATAACAGTATACGGGGGGGTTGCAGGTCAAGGCTAGCATTAAGTGCTCAACACAGATCAGGGCAGCTTAAAATCTGTTTCCATGATGCTTAACTGTTCGTTATTGCTTGCACATAAACAGTGGTCGGTTTGCATTCACTAAGTCGGCGTGGGTAATCAAAACCAATTAGAAAGGCAAAACATTTATGAAGACCCTTTTTTTAATCACATAACAGCAAGAAACATCGCTTTTTTCTCTCAAGTTGTTAATGTGTATAATATAATATCCACTTTATTTGTACCACAGGAAGCACTTTAAAAATTAAAAAATTTAAAAATCTTTCTGCAGTTTAAGAGTTTCTCACCTCCTGTAAAAAGAAACAGTGTAAAGGCTTGTATATTCTACATGTGTCATGTAACTTTCCAAAATAGAGCCATATTTAGTTGTGTCTATTCAACACTCAACATAGACCTTCCTGTATTGTTTTTCTGATGCTTTTTAAAGGGCAGCAGAGGAACCAAACACTGGTTCCCAGCTGGCCAGGTGTTGTGATGTGATGACTGACAAGACGCTTATCATTAAAGAACTCTTTGCATTTATCCACTCTGTGTATCCCAAAAATATGGATTACTGTGGTTCCAATGCAGGCCTGGCTCTTCACATCTGTTTTGTCCTGATCTATGTCATAGAGAACATACCTCTCTCTCTCTCTCTCCAGGCCTGGTGCTCCAGGGTCTCTGTTCTCCAGGCCTGGTGCTCCAGGGTGTCTGTTCTACACACCAGTCCAGCCGCTTTGGGTCCTACTTGGTTTCAGGACACTCTCCTACCCCGATTTATGAACACTTTCTCTCTCTTTCTCTTTCTCGCTCTCTCCCCCTCTCTCCCCCCTCTCTCTCTCTCTCTCTCTCTCTCTCTCTCTCTCTCTCTCTCTCTCTCTCTCTCTCTCTTGTTCCAGTCACACTCTCTCTGTGTTACCTCCATGCCATGGTTAATTGTCTCAGCCACAGTCTGGAGATGGTAAGGGACAGGAAAGGTGTGTTACACTGCCTCACCTGAACTATTGTGGTTGCTCTTGAATAAAGAATTTTGGCCAATGCATCCCATTGGCATGGCTCTAGTTTGGTGTTGGGGGGCAGGGGCGAGGGAGGTCTCCCACCATGTGCTCAATATGGAGCGCATGGCGTAAGAATCCCCACAATGCCGTGGGCTCTCTTTGACACGATGGTGTTGCAGGGATTTTGATATGTTCTCACATTGTCTCATTTTGAACATTGTGTCTTTTTCACAAAGGACAGTGGAGCCGAAACTGCTTCAGGTCTATTGTTGTCGTCTTCCTTTGTCATCCGGTGTTTGTTCCAGGGGGTTTCCAACCCACCCACTCAACATTTAAGGAGCTCTTATTTTTCCACCTCCTTTGGCTGTTCCCCCCATGCACCTCGGTGCTTCATATGCATGCTGAGAGAGCAGGGATTGACGCGAAATTGCTCAACCTGATATCCTAAACCAGCCTGTTGCTTGGGACGGTGCTGAGCCGCGGTGAAGGGGCTTCTTATGGAAAACTAATTAATGGTGAGACATTGAGGCAATGAAGTGAAGCAATCACAATCACCGGTGTGTACTTGGGGTTTTATGTGTTGTATTATCATCTCAGACCAATTTTTTTATTATAAATTATTATATTGTTTCCATATCTTATATAACACTGCCTCCCAATGTGCATCTTCATGAATATCACAGTGTGATTAAAAGGATACCAAAAACTTCTGGTACTTTTGGTAAAAAATGGAACCCCTGAACAGCAGAGAGGGGGCGTATAGACTTAAACTATTGTCATGCTGTTGTTACGCTTATATGGTTTCCTGTGATGTTAGACAGATGGAAGAAACCTGAACTGTATAGCTTCAGTGTGACAAGATTGTTTCAAGTGTGACATGGGTCTGATTTAACATCCTAAAGGACATTCACACTAGTATGGCCTCTCTGTTTTGTCAAAGCCAAAGCGATTTCCTATGGTTTCCCTGTGCATGTCCCATGATGAGTAATAATGCACTGGGTAGGTGGTGGTGGTGGTGGTGGTGGTGCAGCCAAGCAGGAAAGGGTGTTGCACCAGTCCATAGGAGAGGGGTGACTTGTAGGGTCAAAGGTTAGGACCAGGGCAGGAAGATGGATGGTAAGCTGGACTTAATTGTGTTCACACAGACACACCCACACATACACACTCTCACACACACACACACACACACACACACACATACGCACAAACACGGATCAAAGACCTTAGCCGAAAACTGTGGAGGAAGACAGCTATCTCTGGACAGAGGAAGGCAAGGAGGGGCAAACAAACCTGGGGGCGGATCTCCCTCTCTGCCATGGGTTCAAGTTGACTTCCTTTCAGCCTGCTCCTACCGACCCCAGCCCCTCTCTGGTCGGCTCACTGTCCATGTTCCAGTGACAACGCTGTCAGACGCCCTGGGACACATGACCTGTCTGGACCCTGTCCGCTGATCATGTGATTATACACATGATATACAGCTGGGGATGATCATGTGATCAGATACACAGCTGAGGTGATCATGTGATCAGATACACAGCTTGGGACTCTAAACCCATGGTCAGACTTAGCTCAGCCAAGATTACATTGAAGTTTTATGGTGCGGCTGACAGCCTGGAGCAGCTGTGTTGTAGAGGAGTAACCCTAGCTGTTTGTAGAGGAGTGAACCTAGCTGTGTGTAGAGGAGTGAACCTAGCTGTGTGTAGAGGAGTGAACCTAGCTATGTGTAGAGGAGTGAACCTAGCTGTGTGTAGAGGAGTGAACCTAGCTGTGTGTAGAGGAGGGAACGCTCCATGCTTTCTCTGCCCTCTGCCACCCCCCCCTCCCCCCAGGTTCTCTTCCTCATGCTCTGCTGCTTGTGCTGATACTCCTGTGACTCATAGTCCCATTGAATGTGTGTTTGACGGATTGATGGACAGGTCTGTCTGGGTGGAGACCGTCTTATGATAATATGACCTTGACCCCTTGGTCAGGCAGAGCCCTGATTTAACTAGTCACTAGCTGAGCTTCGTTGCCTGGCTCCAGTTCACATCCTTGTATATCCATCGTCAATACTGTGTGTGTGTGTGTGTGTGTGTGTGTGTGTGTGTGTGTGTGTGTGTGTGTGTGTGTGTGTGCGTGCCTCTCTCTCTCTCTCTCTCTCTCTCTCTCTCTCTGTGGATGGTGGGAGTGAGTGTGTTGAGTGGTGAGTTTGGACGTGAGTACGTTTTTTCAACGTTTGTTCTTTTTGTTCTGTCTATGTTGTTGTTGTTGTGCTTTTGTTGTGCTTTTTTTTTTACTTGGTTGACTTTGTTTTGGCAGTGTTCGCTTCCACCTGGCAGGACATTATGTCCCCGGGTCGTAGTGTTGCCTGTTTTGCATTCAACTAACACACAACATGCCATCAAACAATACGTTGCTGGTAAAACAATTTGAATCTGTGGTTTTGTACCTCCGTTCTCCCCCTAGCGAAAAAATGATTTCTAAAATCCCACCTTTCTTTAGCAATGAAGCGCTCGGAAAAGAGTTGGCCTCTCGTAATGCCAATTACAATGGTTTCTTTAGAATGTAATTTGCCGCATCTAAAATGTGTTCTGTCTTTCCATGGGCAGGTTTTCACGCTATTGACAAGCAAGGAGTATATTAATTGAATGCTAAAGTTAAAAGTCAATGAGTTTAATTACGCAGTGTTTGCAACCTCAAACACTACGCAGTGTTTAAAATGGGAAGCGGGGGATGTCGTTGATGGGAATATTATGTCTAAAGAGGAGAAAAGGCAGGTTGAAGGCAAAGAAAAGAACGTTGCAGAAACAAAGGGACAAAACATGAGTTCTGAGACAAAACATGAACATGAAAAGGTGGGTGAGGAAGAGGAGGTGGGCCTATCTAGAATAGCAGCCGGTCTAGCAACAGGGAGAGCAACACATTGATGAAGACATTTCTAAGAATGGAGAAAATAAGCAGGTGGAGGTACAGGCAGAAGAGGAAAAGGTAGGAACACAGAAGAGGCCTGGCCTCAGGAACCAATCTGACCAGACTGCTATTGATGTGGCTGATTGTGTTTTGGAGGAAGAGGAAGAAGATTTTCTGATGCATGAAGATTATTCTGAAATGTCCTCTAAAAGTAACAGCCACAGATGACAAAAAAGATGCAAAGTTGAAAGTGAGAAAGCTGATTTTAAAGGTCAAAGTTCAGCTAGATGATGATCATGCGTTTCTTTTTGCTTGTTTGTATATAGTGTTGGAGCAGTGATGTGGTTTCATTCCACAAATCTCATAATAGTGGTGGTTTTCTTTTTCTCTAAAGTGGAAAACATGCTCTTATGATGTGGATAGTACAGTGGAAGGATGTTCAATCAGGATAAAGGCACAATATATTATTATTATTAATATAATATTTATCAATTTATTTGCACCAAATAAGGATGCCGTAAGAAAACAGTTTTTTGATACTTTGAATGACATCTTTCAATATTTATGGAAATCATGGAGAACGTCACCCTGCCTCTCAGAGCTCGTGGGGATGACTACTCTCCCTGATCTGACAGATGTATGGAGGAGATAGTACAGCTCTCTATTTGAGAAAATATATATTATCCATGGCTAAGCTAGACCAGTTTGACTGTTTTAAGCATCATTCTAGTACTGTTAAGAGCGTCATAGTGCCTGTTGGTTTCACAGAGCCTTGTCTAGTGCTTTTTTTCTTTTTTTTGTAAAGCTTACAAAATCAAAAAGCTAATTCTGGCATTTTAACATAGCCCTAACATAATTCTTGCTTTGAATATGCTTTAATTATCATTTGTTTTATTCTGGCGATAAAAATGGCCTAGGAAAGATTATCTAGTCGCTTGTCTTTAACTCTGGAAAGACAGTGTCAGAACCTGCAGAGTTAAGAAGATATGCAGCTGACTTTTATGGAAACTGAAAACAAATATATGACCCTTTATTGTAATTTTTTTCCCAAAAGTCCAGCATGACGCCTGGATGCAATACTTTGCAGAAGAGTTCTAAACTGCAGCACAGGGCTCGCAGCGTGGTAAAGCACCAGGTGTAGATGGTCTGCTGCTGATTTCTATAAAGAATTCTGGTCAGGAGCAGGAGTGGGCGTTCCTGCTGTATTAAGGGACCGTCTGGCTGTAGGGGGTTACCTATGAGGGCAGTGATAACGTTGCCACTAAGAAGGGAGATTTGCAACACATCAAAAACTGGAGGCCGGTCCCTGCACGGATTATTAACTGCTGTCAAGATTTTGGCATCCAGGTTGGAACAAGTTATGAAGGCACCTCACCCCATTCATGGGGATCAACCCTGCTGGGCTTGGCTGGTTGATCACTGACACTGATTTGATTTGGGAAAGTTGATAAGTCTCTGGTTCATTGGGAATAGATACCTGTCTTATTTTCCTGGGGCAGGGACAGGGACGTTTAGGGAAGGCTGGGCAAGTTAACATGTTAATTATGCATTATGGCAATCTCGATTAATACAAATTGACGCATTAAAAATAAAAAATTAAAATCACCTTGATTTTGAAAGGTTTTGCCCACAGAATGTCAACATTCATATCACAAATCATTTTTGTTTTTAGTTCCATTTAATTTACATTAAATTACACTTGCAGTAAGTGAGTGCCTGATTATCATTGCCGAAAGTGACAGCCGGTTCACAATTCCCAAATCTGTGGTGCTCCTTATTTGAATTTAACTACACTTGTAGTAACTGTTGGTGTACAATTGTACTAATTAACGGCCTGTTTACAATTCCCAAATCTGTGGTGTTCCCTAAGTTTCATATTCAACCCACAATTAGTGAGTCAATAAAACTCCCTCAAGATCACTTGGTCTAGTTTTTGCTTATTAGGTACATTTGGTATGATTGATAATGTGTCATTCCATTTGATAATCTCATTTAACTTCAATTGGAGTGGATTTAAAATAGATCGATTTTAAAAGTGTGATTAATCACAAGTTATCTCATGAATATGTGATTAACTTGTTTACAACTTTTAATTGTTGCCCAGCCCCAATATATATATATATATATTTTTTTTATTAATGAAAATGTTTTGGATAATAATAATACATTTGATTTATGTAGCGCTTTTCTAAGTACTCAAAGACAATTTAACATGCGGGCAGTGGAGATCTGGACGTATTAAAGTTTATTGAGGATGTTGTTAGGTAAGCCATAGAGGATGCTGTTTCAGTAGTGAAGTCTGGAAGTTATAAGGGCATGGATGAGTGTTTCTGCAGCGGCAAAGGACGGGTAGGGCCGGAGGCGGGAAACCTTCCTGAGGTGGAAGAAGGCAGTTTTTGTGACTTGGTTGACATGAGGTATGAACAAAGGGTGGGGTCAAAGATGATTCCTGGGGCACTAGAAGAGGTGGAGGTAGCTTTTATCGCATATTAACAATGTTGTTTTTGCAACCCTGTGGCATCATCTTGCCTGTATAGATCCTCGACCAAACCTGCAAGCTAGTATTCAATCAATCTTAATGGTTCAGCTTTATTGGCTTCTAGAGAGCATTCTTTGTAGAAGAAGTTCCTTCAAAGAAGAAGGAGGCCAAGACATTTTTCATCTTGCAAGCATGGGTGCAACTTTCATAATGTAATTCATCCAGAGACCATTAACAGGGCCTAAAGATCTTGTCTGGAGACCACTGGCATGCTCTGTTCTAAAGTTTTGGTGATTATTTCTTTGTTTATAATGGATTTAAATGCAAATACCTCAAGAGCCTCCCAGTTTTTTTATCGTTGGCTTTTTGCAGTCTAGAACCTTTTTAGGAAGGAGAGAGTGGGCACGTCATGGTCTCAACACACTGCTTAGTGAGCATGTGGTGTAGCTCTGGGTGCACACCTCCCAGTATTATCCTTCAGTTTCACTCAGCAGCTGCTGAAAGTCTGCAGCAGGATCCATCAGCTGACTGCTCATGAACGACCCTTCTAAGCTCCTGCTGTAATGGCCTCACTGTGCCCCTCTGTGGAGCTTCTTCTGTTTCAAAACCCTGTCAGAGGCTTGTATTTGAACAGCTTTGCTCTTCAAGTGTCCTACATGTGTGTAAAGATTTTAAACAAAGGCAGGCTGAATGTTCCATGTGACTGTCCCTGGAGGGCCTGGAGGAGGAGGTCAGACCAGTGGGGAGTTCTCTACAAAGCAGTGTTAACATCTGCAGTGTTAACGCAGATGTTGATGTTACTGTGTTGGACCCCAGTGTGTCAAACATATGTTCTCTCCGTACAGAGAGAGGACATTTCTTCACATCTTCTTTGAGCGTTTGACTGACTTTTGTCTCTGCTGACTAGGTTTTAATGTTGTTTGGTGACGGTTTAAACTCTCTCTCTCTCTCTCTCTCTCTCTCTCTCTCTCTTCCTCTCTCGCCCCAGACTCATACTCGGCAGGAGGCAGTGAAGGCAGCCTCTCCACCTCCGTGGCCTCTCTCCCCCCGGGGGCGTCTGCCAGCTCGGCCCCCAGCTCGCCGGGGTCCCGGCGCTCCGTCAGCACCCTGAAGAAGTGGCTGACCAACCCCGTCCGCAAGCTCAGCGCCGGGGCTGCCAAGGGGGAGAGGCAGGGCGTCGGGAAGCCCCCGGCCACGTCCCTCCTGAGCCACAGCCAGGACCTGGGCAGCCCCCCGGGGGCCCACACCCAGCTCACCATCCTCCCCCTCACTCACAGAGACCTGGTGAGGCGTCTGTTCTGTTGTTGATGTGCTGTGTTCATGTGTGCTACCGTGGGCTGCCCCGCTGGCTCACCGGGTAGAGTTCATACCATTATGGCCGTTCCTTACCGCAGCAACCCAGGTTGGATTCCTGCCCGTGGTCCTTTACTGCATCTCTTCCCCTCTCTCTCCCGTACCTTCCTGTCTATCTTACTCTATCATAAAGCATAAAAATGTTCAACTAAATCTTTAGACACCATGGGGCGGGGCGGGTTATTCTCCGACTCAACCCACCAGTCAGCTCCAGAGTTGTTCCCTGAATGTATGTGGAAGCTTCTCCTCCTCCCAGTAAGTAAACACATTAGACTTGATGGAACAAAAAGTAAACAGCAGAGGATTAGTCTTCTATAAATATAATGACATAAATACCGCCTGACCCAGCGTGTTGACACTGGGTAGAGAGGAGATGATGAGCTCATGTTTAATCACGGTTTGCATAAGTGAGTGTGTGTGTGTGTGTGTGTGTGTGTGTGTGTGTGTGTGTGTGTGTGTGTGTGTGAGGTGAGGGTGTTTGGGTCATTGTGTGTGTGTGTGTCTCTCTGTCTGCGTGAATGTGTGTGTGTGTGTGTGTGTGTGTTTGAGAGATGCAAGGGAGATGCATAAAAGAGGTGGTTCCACCTAGCTGCTAGGGGATGCTGCCAGCCAATAGCTACAATGATTACAATAGCCAGGCATCATCTTGGTGTGCCTGCAATAGTTTCATCAGACTCTATGTCGACTCAATGTTTTACATGTTGTTTTGTTTTACACACATGTTTAAACAAACATTTACAGGGTGCACTTTGATGTCTGCATCTGTATTTTGTGTTGTTCCTCGTGTTTACAAAGTGTTACAACAATGACAAATGTATCTTTCTGTGTGCATACATGTGTTTGTATGTGTGTATGTGTGTGTGTGTGTGTGTGTGTGTGTGTGTGTGTGTGTGTGTGTGTGTGTGTGTGTTTGAGTGTGTGCGTGTTTGTGCGTGCGTGTGTGTGTGTATGTTTGTGTGTGTGTGTGTGTGTGTGTGTGTGCGTATGTGTGCGTTTGTATGTTTGTGTGTGTGTGTGTACGTGGGTGTGTGTGTTTTTGTATGTTTGTGTGTGTGTGTGTGTGCGTGTGTATGTGGGTGTGTTGCAGGAGTTGAGAGAGGGCTTGGCCAGCCCAGAGGATCTGTCCCCTGCTACCCTGAACTCACCCAGCTTTGTAACGCACTCCCTGATGGACTGCACCTCGCTGCCACTCCACCAGGTGGGTCTCCTTCTCCCCTGCAGTGTACATCACTGACCATTCCTTACAGTGATAGTGTGATGTTTTCAAACGCTGTGTTACTACAACATTGAAAACATCAGACAACATGCTGCTTTAAGGCCCCCCTCCCGAGTAGCCCAGTCTGCTGTGATTGGTCAGCATGCCCACTGTGTTGTCGATTGGTCGAACGATTTGCACGTGTCTGTAAATTTACACCCAAATTCACAGGAAGTCAAGTTTGAGCACCAACAAGCTGTTTCAGCACTTATTGAGATGTGTTCTCGGTGGGCGTGAATACTCCCCCTGGCTCAGACTTAGATTTTTCTAGCTTCGCAGGCATAAAGCATGCATACCTATGTCTTAGGTACTCATGTCTAAAGCAGTCGGCCAACAGTGCGTCGGTAAGGTGGCTAACAGATAGTGAGTAAGGATTATATGGAACATATTGTTGCTGGCTGACTTGGACTTAGAGGCTATGACAGAGAAACTCACAAACACACACACACACACAAAACTCAGCAGAAGAGTTGGCTGGTGGAAGCATTGGCATGCATCGAGTTAAGGTTCCACCTGGATAAGGATGATGCACATTTAACATACACCTGGGAGAGAAACATGGATTTGTACCAAATGGCTGCCATGAGCAAGTTGACGTCACGTCTGAAGAACAACAAAGAGCACATGTGCACACTTTCATTTACCCGTCCCACGGTCGCCTGTGGCAATGGAAACACTCAGAACACTTCAAGTTTCTTCAAGCTGTTTCCCCGGATTAAGAGACTGCAACAGTTAGAGAGAATGTACAAATGGACAAGGGGACAAACATGAGAAGGGTTTATTTATGTGTTCAGTGTTTCACCATAACAATGAGGACAACCTGACCCAAGGCCGGACAACTTTTATGACTATCTTTTATTGAGATTTATGAAATCCATAAAAGTGAAGTGAAGGAGCAAGTGTCTTACTTCATGCTTGAGTTCACTATGATGTTCAGTTGAATAAAATGCTAATTGTTATGTATTGGTCGAAATTCCTTGGAAATTCCTTGGAAAGACCTTTGAAGAATTCTGATGAGCAGCTCATGCTTGAACCTTTAATGATGTTGATAGAAGATTACAGATATAGATACAAATTCTCAATTCAATCTTAAATATCTAACAGGTTGTAAAAAGATACAATCTGAGCTCTTCGTAAAGCTATTAGCCTTGTCATATGACCAGTGGTTTAGAAAAAAATATATATATATCAGCGAGTGAGAGAGTGAGAGAGTGAGAGTGAGAGAGAGAGAGAGAGAGAGAGAGAGAGAGAGAGAGAGAGAGAGAGAGAGAGAGAGAGAGAG
>JAOPUA010000001.1:4299094-4311287 GCA_027122455.1 Trisopterus luscus | reverse complement strand
TGTTGTGGTGTGTTTCTAACCCATGTTGCGGTGCAGCTCTGCATGTTCGTGCTGCAGCTGGGCTTCCTGTCCACCTACCTGTCGGAGCCCATCGTCAAGGCGTTCACCAGCGCTGCAGCCTTCCACGTCACTGTGTCGCAGCTCCAGAGCATGCTGGGCCTGCGGCTCGCGCGCCACACCGGGAACTTTGCCCTGTTTAAGGTTAGCCCTGTTGTACTACTTAAGTCCTGCTCAATCCAAGATGTAGGGGGAGCATCTAGGACCACAGTCGTCATGGGTCATCCATCCATCCATACATCCATGTACATCATCATTATCATCCATTCGTCTATCTTCCACCCATCTGAACAGCCATCCATTCATCTTCCACCCATCTGAACAGCCATCCATTCATCTTCCTGCCATCCTTCTAATATACATTCATCCATCATCCATTCCTAATTCTTTCCTTTTTTTTTTTTCGTTCAATGCATTAACATCCATAGGAAACTTATACTTATAGTAGCTTATCTCAAATCAACGTCATTACCTTTTATACATCACCACCGTTCAGTCATCAGTGCACACCGGTTAAACCAGCCACAACCACACACACTCAACGTCGAGCTCGGACATGTCAATATTCTGCTGCAGAGTTCTATCAGTTAAATTCTCATGCTGTATCGCATGCAACAAACCTTTCCTTCAACATCTTCCTGGTCCTGGTGTTGAAGAGCCCAGTTAAGTGGTCTAGGTGGCGTGAGGACGGGTCACATGCTACATGAGGGTTGTGGTGTTTGTGGTTCCTCAGACCCTAGCCTCTGTGATAGAGAACCTGCCCAAGACAAACATGGCCGAGCTCCTTATCTCCTTGGTGTGTCTGGCCATCCTGGTCCCGGTGAAGGAGGTCAACACGCGCTACAGGAAGCGCCTACGGACACCGATCCCTGTGGAGATCCTGACGGTCAGACATGCTACACGGCCAAACACAATGTTGTGTACACACTAGGGGTGGGAATCACAGGGTACTTCACGATACGGTACGTGATACAGCGATTCTGCAATAATCTATTTATGGTTGACAGTCCTTTAACAATACATCACGATATATGTCTAACGATTGTCTAACATAATGGTCTTTATTATTTATTTTTTTATATATTATTCATGGTCCAAGCTGAGTGTTTCAGTTACTCATCTTTGGTTAGTTAACTTCCGGTCAAGTTTCCTTTATTATGTGTTGAGCACCACATTGAGTAGCAGGGAAATCTGTTTAAAGCGCCTTATTTTATTAATTAAAATATCGATATTTGGGGCGATGTTTCCTGTCTAACTTCAGAAATAAAGCATAAAGCAAAGCAAAAAATATATAATTAAAAAAAATAGAGAAATATTATGTTGAAATTTGGCGCCAGTGTATGGATATATTGCCGTATGGATGTTTCGTCCAACCCCTAGTACACACACAATGTATGGATCAAAGTACTGCTTTCAGTATGCTGAATACCTTCTGTCTAATATCAAAGTCCTGCTTCTAGTATGCTATGTTGTCAATGTCCTGGTTGTAGTGATTTGAGTACAGTCTTTCTATATTATCAAAGTACTGGGTCTGGTAAGCTGAACACAGTCTGTCTTTGTATTTACATATAAAGATAATTGATCTAATCTATCTTTATTCCAGGTGATCATAGCTACTGGAGTGGCTTATGCTCTTTCTCTGGACTCCACTTGTGACGTCCAGATTGTCGGCCATATCCCTGCCGGGTAATATTTGGTAGATGTGATGAATTATTTGGTGAGGTATTCCTGTGTCTTAACCGTTTGTGTCTCCCCCCCCCTGTAGCTTCCCCAGCCCTCAGATGCCTGCCTTACACACATTTCCTGACATTGCTGGCGACACACTTGCCATAACGTTTGTTGGCTATGCTGTGTCTGTCTCCCTGGCGATGATATATGCTGATAAGCATGCGTACTCCATACACCCCAACCAGGTACCAGCCTCTGTAGTTAGTAGTAAACACACAAACTCCATCATCTCTGTTCCGCATTAAGAGTTAAGAGATAATAATAATAATAATAATTTTCCCCCAGCATTCTAGACTATTGAGCATTGCATTTTCATGTGGTCCTTGCATACTATTAATTTGAAATCTTACCTTTGTATGTGTTGATGTATGTAACTTGCATGGGCCTGAGTCACCTGGCGTCCATCTTGGTTTTGGGTCCATTGGATGAAGCTAACCTGTGTGCTGCATGTGTCCTCTAGGAGCTGCTGGCCCACGGCATCTCCAACACTGTGTCCTCCCTCTTCACATGCTTTCCGAGCTCAGCCACTCTCGCCACCACCAACATATTGGAGAGTTCTGGAGGATTCACACAGGTTCTCTACTCAGTTGTCACACACCATAGACTAAATTGACCCCCAAAGTTCAAACATGGTGGGTCACCCATGTACACAATAATAAAACCAGACATCATTCCTAAATGCCTTGATAATTGCTCAGTGTACAATATTCAAAAGTTATTGATTAAAACCACTGCGTTTAAATATTTCATCAAGGCTAGTACTGGCCAATGTTTAGCGTTGGCTGAAGTGAGATTCATAACCCTATAAAAATTCCTTTTGCATAGGTGTTCAACTTTTTGAGAACTTCAAAATGACAGATCCTGGATATTTATAATGACTCTGCATAATGTGAATAAAAAACATGCATAATATTTATACAATTAAAGCCTGCGAGTATATGTCTTGGTGTCTATAATTGCAAATATCATTGGCCTCTTTGAAGAAACTGTAATGCTATCATTTTGGTTTCCATCTAAAACAGAGATGAACTGCAGACTAGGCACAATATAATAATCGATACCTTGGTTCCCATGCAGCTCTCTGGGCTGTTTACCAGCCTGGTGGTCCTTGTTGTGCTGCTCCTTATTGGTCCCCTCTTCTACTTCCTGCCCAAGGTGTGTGTTTGATGATGAGCCTGAAAGTCAAAAGAGAGAAAACTATAGAGAGTAACTTATTAACTCAATCGAACCCAGGATGCCTCCTGTCTAACTCAGACTAACGCATGTCTAACACTGCGCTCACACTGTACATGTCCGTGGACAGATCTCAATGGCTTTGCATGGGGCGCTCTGGAAATGCATTGTGTGCATCAATCCGTTCCGTCGACTCTGTTGCCTGCGTCAAAAAGTTGAGAAATGTTCAACTTTTCAGGCAGAGACGGATCCATCGGCCAATCAGATCACATCCACCATATGACAGATATGCCCTATGTCACCCGTTGACGGACGTGTACAGTGTGAACGCGGCGTAACCTGAGACTAACTCATATGTAACTCAGGATTAACTCAGACTAACTCATGTCTAACCTATTTCTTTCTGAGACTCGTATGTAACTCAGGATTAACTCAGACTTACTCATATCTAACTTAAATTGAATTGAATTCAGACTAACTTGTGTTTATCTGTGTCTTGTGTCCAGGCGGTGCTGGCGTGTATCAACGTGACCAGCCTCAGACAGATGTTCCTGCAGTTCCAGGACCTGCCAGGCCTGTGGAGAGTCAGCAGGATTGACTTTGTAAAGAAACTGTGTGTGTGTGTGTGTGTGTGTGTGTGTGTGTTAAATTAGCCATGAAGTCATGACACGAAAGACAGAGTTCATGATGATAGTGTCAATGCAGTAATGAAAGCAATCAATGAAAACTTAGCGTTGTGATTGTTAAGCACAAACATGAGCAGGCTGTGTGTTAAGAGGCTTGAGCATCTCAACATAGCTCTACATGTTCTACAAACAAAATACCATTTAAGATTTACAACACTGGAAGCAGTGGTTTGAGATTTACAATAAGCAGTGCTTTGAGATTGACTTTTCCAGAAGTAGAGTTTTGAGATTTACTATACTAAGCAGACTTCCCGATGGTTGCATCGTTTTGGTTGCAGTGCTAAACTGTTTCTGTTTGTTGTTATACGACTGTATGTAAAGCATCCTTGACAACCTTGAAAAGGGCTCTATAAGTCTAACGTATTATTAATTACAATAAGATGTTCATAGAGTCTATAGTGTAATAAGCTGAACCAAGCAGCCCTCCTCCTATCTCAGATGGTGTGGGTGGTCACCTGGCTGTCTGTGGTGGTCCTCAACGTGGACCTGGGTCTGGCCATCGGTGTGGTCTTCTCTATGATGACAGTGATCGGTCGCACACAGAGGTACGTTATTCCCCATCTGGGAGTACAACTCAGTGGATATATGGCCACTAACCAACCCTTTTGGTATTAAGGAAGGGTGCTCCTTAACTTTGGGATAAGGAGATGGTGTTTTTCAAATTCCTGTGGCAGACACAAGCACTTTTGGAAGACGCACATAGGCGGGTGCTTCTTCCCGGTCACATTGTGGTGTATTTTGGTTGCAGTTTTCTCACTCAGTACTGGCCCAATTTCCATTATCGTTGTCCACATCAGTCCCTCCGACCCAAGACTGGGATATAGGCTCCAGGTTGAAGAATCCCCAAGTTCTCCTTTAATACCATAATTAACTGTGATTCCCTACAGAGCTAGGTGTTCAGTACTAGGCCAGGCCAGCAACACAGAGATCTACAGACCAATGCAAAACCACACCAAGGTACACACACACCTACACACACACGCATTACAAAAAAATAATATATATATATTTGTTCTCGCTGTTTACAGTTTCCATAGATAATCATTAACGTCATTCCAGGTACCTAACAACAAGGTGTTTGATGTCTGTTGCCTCCTCAGTGCAGCGAGGTGGCAGGGGTGAAGATCCTCACTTACAACGGACCCATCTACTACGGGAACCGCAGCTTCTTTAAGGAGGAGGTGAGCCGTCTGCTGGGCTTGACGCCGGAGAGGATCCGCAACCTCGAAAAGACAAGGAAGGCCCTGGAGAAACGCCAGAGAGACACCACCGTCAGCACCGTGGTACGTCTAGCAGTAGGCCTACTCTCTGTCCAAGCCTGGTCCAGTACCACGGTACATCTAGCGGTAGGCCTACTCTCTGTTCAAGCCTGGTCCAGCACCACGGTACATCTAGTGGTAGGCCTACTCTGTCCAAGTCTGGTCCAGCACCCCGGTACATCTAGTGGTAGGCCTACTCTCTGTCCAAGCCTGGTCTAGTACCACGGTACATCTAGTGGTAGGCCTACTCTCTGTCCAAGCCTGGTCCAGCACCACGGTACATCTAGTGGTAGGCCTACTCTCTGTCCAAGCCTGGTCCAGCACCTTGCTTGTATGAGAGCTTTGTTTTGCAGCTCGGGTGGAATAGTGTTGTGGGGCTGGTTTTGATTGGCTAGTCATTAGTAGTATGTAATGTAGTACGGCATTGCATTGCTCATCATTAGGTATAGACCCTCTTTCTGTTAGTAAACAATCACATTATTTTATTGCCGAGCTTAGACTGGAGAAAGACTGAATGCGTTGATCTGAAAATGTCCTGCAATGATAGGATAGAAGACCTTTCTATCAGTTAAAGTGTTTTTATATTTTTATGATTGTTACTTTATGATGATAGGACGCCTATGTTAGGTCTTAGCTCTCCTTATGGCACTTCTTCAAATAAACGTTATTACTTTATTTTCTATATTGTGCTTTAGTATTTACTAGGGCCCGACCCATATTTATTTTGGAGGGCCGATGCCGATGCCGATTATTTTCAGAGAAAAATTCTGATTACGATTAAATCGGCCAAAAAAAAAAGCTAGGGTTAGGGGCTAAATAAAGATATCTAATTACTGCAAAATAATGAGTTGTGTGAGGCTGGGGCAAGCAACATATTAACATTTGACATATAGTGCAGGAAGAAGAACTTTGTTGTAACTACTCAACATATTTGAAAACAATATTTAATGATAAAATAAAATAACTATGGGAACGTATATTATAACGTTATATCATAAAGATATTTATCTATTATATATATATATAAAATATCATATATATTATATATAAAGCTCCGGGAGTCACAAACAGCAACAATCACTTTCTCCTCCGAGATGCAGTTCACTGCGGAGTGCAGAGAATGGTCTGCCGGCCGGTTGAACGCTGATTGGCTGTCGCCACGCGAATGTCACGGCAAAGTTAAAATATTTCAACTTCAGCAAAACTTGTCGCGCTGCAATCCACGTGAAAAAAACAAACAAACAAAAAACTGCATTAATCTGCAAATTTTCGGCAGATTATTTCGGCAGTTGATTATTTTCAAAAAGGCTAAATCGGCAGGCCGATGAATCGGTCGAGCCCTAGTATTTACCCTTAATAACAAACTACATGCCTGTCTGTATCTTAAATGATACAAAGAAGACCTGCTCTCAGAAACTGACCAACCCTGAACTCATTCAACCAAAAAATAAGCACCTAGAATGTCAATGAGATTGTATTGTAACCTGGAATGGAAGAACACTGTCGAAAGAGAACCACCATGCTCTCAAAACCATGTTAGGTACTTTGCTCTCCTCCAATCACAAAAGTAAAACACTATGATTATGAGCTGTAGAACTAACGCATTATACAACAGACTTCCAGTTCTATAGAGCAATTTGGCTATATCTTAATGGCGGACTGCACTTGCATGGTGGGATAAAGTGTTAAGCATTAACTTTACCACATAATTGTTATATTATTTGTATGATTGTCCCTGGTCATACCATAACTCTGGCTGTTTATCTAAGAGAGTAACAAGATCAGTCACCTGTTCCTCCTAGTTTCCCAATAGTCCAAACCCACAACAGACAATACTTGATTTCTGGTGCTCAAGAACACAGCAGGATACTATTGATATTTGCCTATTTGCCATATTTGTATGTTGCTAGCGCTGATTTAATCATGTCCCCTGAAAAAGGCTCTATTTTGTTGTATTCGGATATCATAGTATTTGAGTGATATTCTTATATTTCATATTGTATGACATAATTTAATTTTAATAGTAATTTAAGGGTAATTTAAGTATAATTTAATGCATTTTCTTCTCTGATTTTCCAGGAAAGAGGTGTTGCAAATGCATCATTCTCATCAGATAATGAGTTATTCAAATCTGGTAAGATTGGAGGAAAATTGTGGGAAGTTATTGTTGAGAATGTAAGTGACAATTAATCACCATGATCATTTATTAATAGTTATTCCCCTTTCATACACAGCTGAGGAGGAAGTCCAGGCTCTACTAATGGACTGCAGCAGTGTGATATTTGTTGATGTTGCTGGAGCCAGACTCCTTATACAGGTAGGTCTGTGAATCCCTGGACAGATTAAATTCCCGTTGCCAGATCCATGCACAGACGTGGTATTCATGGTTTGTTTTTTTCTTTTCCAGATGTGCATTGATTGCCAGAAAGTTGGTGTTTGCATATACTTAGCAAACTGCAACGGTAAGGCAGTCTCAATGATGAAATGTTATGTGAATAGAAACTCGATATACTGTGCTAATACACCCATCTCCATTTAGAAAGTATCTTAAAGATCCTCACCTCGAGTGGCCTGATGAACTACATGAATCCACAGCACATCTTTGTCACGGTCCATGATGCCGTGGTCTACATTCAGCACCTTAAGGTATTACTCAATAACATGACCTCAGAACTTTGATCATGGGATCTCATCTCTGCTGTGCTGTGTGTGGAGTGATTCTTGTCACCTATGTTTCTGTTCACTGCAGGAGAAGACCCCCGACACCACAACAGTCTGGGTGTGAGATGTGCCCGTTCCTCACGGATCCACCTGATGACGCACTAATAAGGGCCGGTCCGCTTCATACGGAGACTGTCAGGTCTCACTAGCGCCTGTGTTTTTGTGTCAACTACGCTCTGGAGGCTCGGAGGGATCTGACCAAACCGCTACACCTGCTGATTTGTCTAATTAGCACACCTTCAATAAGATGGGGGAGAGGAGCTAATTACTGGCATCAGATGTTGTGGTGTTTAGTTAGCAGGCGAGCAGTAGAACGCCAGTCCTCGGGGCTCCTGATGGGCTCCGGTGTGAGCCTGTGTTTGTTCCTGAAGACGGTTGCTCAAACTGAGTGACTGCATGCCAGAGTTTCAAAAACAAAATAGGCAGCCGACGTAGCCGCTAGTGTAGCGCTGTTGTGAAAACAGGGCTAGCATCCCATTTCAGTGATATTATGCCATATGTTTGGAAGATCATGATAGAATCCCAGATATGGTTTAATAAAACATGGGTATATTGGCACACTTGGGTTCCACATGAAAATCTATTCCCCTTTAATGTTACACAAACAAAAAAACAGTGCAATAAATTATATGTAACCAAGTTATTGTACTTAAAAACTTGTAAATGTGATACTGTTTGATATTTATTTTATATTCTGGATTTTTGATTTTCATCTTAAATGGCACTATTAGACCTATAAGCCTAATGAAATGCACAGGGTAAAATTATCTATATTTATAATACATGTCATATCTCCTCATGCCATTTACTGAATGCTATCACATATTGCCTTGAAATATTCTTAAATACGTTAGAAGATCTATACAAGTGTCTACATAATTGAACTGTTTTATGCAATTTTTATGGAGATCATTTTGTGGACTTAATAATAAAAAATAAAATTCTGTCTTTCTAGATAGTTTTGATACGTATTCTTTGTGTATTCATTACATGCCAGGAAAAACACAATGGTACACGGAATAACGTATGTTGTTGAAATATGGAAAAGAGAATAATGGTGTGCATTGTAGTCCAAGAGTAGATATGTCAACGTGGTTTAGACTACGGTCAGGTGTGTGTAGATCTCAGGGAGATCTGAACAGTATAGCATGGGTCGGGCAGCTTCTGGAAACACATCACACAGACTTATCTGGGATTTATAAGATTTAATTTACATCTAAACAATAGACCATTGCCTCTAGTTCGCCTGTATCACCTTTTCTATTATCTAAATATTAGAAGGGCTTTCTTCCAAAGAATGTTCACCACAAATGAGTGAATGATTATCAAAATGGACACAGACATAATAAGGCAATTGAGTTGTGGAGTGATACATTCACACTCTAGTGCTCTCTGCTGATAAGATGGCAGTACTGTTTACATTGTGCCAGTGTATCCCATCATCATAAGGTTACCTTGACCTGCTAAAAACATATGTAGTGCAAGTTCGAAACCGGGCCAAATAAAAGCAAAACACTAATTATTTGCGTGCTTGATGTTGGTTTGGCCGAGCTTCTGTTTTTTCCAGTGCATATTTCAAAGAAGCCTCTAGACGATGTAGGCCTTCTGGGTGTTCCCTTTAAAGCTCAAGGAGTGTTCGCTAATTGGAAGGAAGTATTCAAAGTAGTTAGTGAGGAAAAGTCCACTTCAATATTAACAGTGTAGCCTAAACAGGGCTCTGGACATCTAATCTATAAGCGGCACAAACCAGAAGCCTGACTGCACGCACCGACAAATGCACGCACAAATACAAATGTATTATGAAATTCCCGTAGCAATTTAAGAAAACCTATGTATTCTTAACGGAGTAAAAGGTAACACCAAATAAACAGGATTATGCTTTGTTTTTTTACGGGTTTAAGGATTACCAATAAAATATATTATTCTCATTAGTAACCAAAGTAATAGCAGAACAGTAAAATGTATAGTTTGTGTAGTAAGCCTAGTAGTGTTGTAGGCATAGTAGTCACGTTGTGGCTCGTGCACATGCAGATCAGCGCAGGTGGAAAAAAACATGCAAACTAAATGCAAATCATGCATGAAACCATAGAGGAGGCTAAATTGAATCACTCAGTAGTTTTTCGGTTTGTTTTTGTCGTATATGTGGTCACATATCGGCTCACTCAGTTTGCACCTACAGCGTAACCTACAAAGCTACTGCTAGTGCTACCTGATTATTGTAACGTCATGTCTCCAAAGAGGTGCGTTGGCGCCCTCTAGCGGCGGAAAGACAGCAATGATTCTTACACTAACCAGGCAATCTTGGTATTGGACCAAAAAAAAGGAGAATTACTCATTTTAAAGTTTGTGTTGGGAAAAGTATGGGAGGATATAATTATAGAATGACATAATACATAATACATTGTATATAATAAAGCTTAACCCAAGATACATTGTAGCTAGTCTTTGTTGGGTCCATAGATAACAATTGTACATATGTACAACAATTGTACATAACATTATAGAGAATATTTATCGAGTTCTTAAATAAAAAGCAAAGCTGCGTTAATTAGTCAGTTATAGCAGCAATTCCATTTTGCACCTTTTGATGTGCAAATGATGAGGCTGACGAACGCATGCAATGCCTCTTCTACAAACGGATTTGCTTCTCATGATGAGATTCTGGACACAGCTGTAAAAGACAGATTTCTGATGTCCACTTTATGCTCTGGCCAAAGTGGTGCTTCAAACTGAAGTTCAACTTTCTTTTGGGCATGCAGCCAAGCATTCACTAACCATGGTCTTGTTTGAAAATGTTGTGTCATTATATCTGGGAACTTTAGGGTTGGTGTCGCTACCATCATGATGTGGAAATTGAAACCCTTTCAACAATCTCCAGTGGACATTTTAGCCTATTCAGTTTTAATTCTGACATTGAACATCAGACAGGTAAACCATATAATATACACAACACACTATGATGACCCTTCAGTCAGGACATCTGCATGCATGTCATTATGAGACGAAGCAGAACAAGTCAAGCCGGTTATGTTGAGCAAGGCTAGAGAGCATGTAGCTGTATGCATTGACCACACCCTATGCTAAGTGACTGTCTTTGGTTCACAGCCCCTTGATGCGTTCGGTTTAAATTAGAGAAAAAAAGCCATTCCAAAAGCCATGCAGGAAATAGAATAGAAATAGAGATAAGGGTCGGTGGTTGACGATGTGTTTGTGTACATGGAGAGCAGATGAAAAACAAAGACATACTGAATAGACAAAAACGTAAATATTATATTAAAAGTGCAAACAGTAGTCATGTTAAGTAGTAAAAAAAACAATCATATCCCTGAGTAACCAGAAGCATAATCATCTCGTAGAAAGATTCAAAGGCTCTTGTCCTCGATTGAGGGTGAAGTATCAGTTATGCCAGGTATGGGTCAGTTACTGCTCATGCACTTGAACCTGTTCTTAAAGTAATACACCTCAGTGTGCATCCTTCCTTCGCTGTCTGTGGAGGAGTAGCGGAACCTGTCGTAGCTCTTCTCAGACTCTGACTTGCTCCAGGGAAGGACGATCTTGGACGCGTGGCCTATCTTCACGTTGCTGCAGGAGCCCACATGGAGGGACCCCAGTGCGTCCACAAAGAACTCTGTGAACAGCATGTGTCAACATTGGAAAACAGTGGGAATTTTAAAAGGAAAACTTTGGGATTTTTCAACCTGGACCCTTCTTTCTTTTGTTCGGAAGAAAGGGCTGCAAGGGCTGAACTGTAATCATTTAAGGCCCTTTCCCCTGCGTACGTCCTCTAAGAGAGCTGGGTTTGCCACCGACAGTCTCAGCATATATACCATCATTATGGAGCAGATCCATACAGAGAAATACAACTTGTTTCTTTACCGGTTGCTTATTCCGGTATGTTGTGACCAACCCAGTCTCAGTCAAGGAGAAGTCCCTCTCTGAAATCTTGTTGTTGCAGGATATTTCCTTGTCATCCCAATCTCAACTCTCCTTCACCCAAATATTTTAGATGACAATAAGATATTCTTTCTGTAGTCCAACGCAAGAAACTCCTCTCTCCGGTTCTCACCCACGTTTCCACTCTTTTCTTCCTACAACTCATCGCTTGAGAGACTTCTTATTGGGCGCAACTTGGTTGGACACAAATATAAACAGACCATAAGCAAGCGAAGGTAAAGAAACGCTTGTTGTATATTGTATTTCTCTGTAGGGATCCTTGCCATAATGATTGAATATAAACGGAGCCTGTCAGTGGCAAACACAAACACTTTTAGAGGATTTAGGGGCAAGTGCCCCAAAGGATTACATTGCAGGTCGTTTTTGCAGATTACAGCTGAAGCATTCTTGCACAACAGTGGGAGCATCACTGTTGTGCAAGAATGCTTCAGCCGCAATCTGCAAGAATTCTCATTAAATGTGAATCATTCACTCTGCAACGATAATGCCATACAAGAGACTAACTCTGTGGACTTTGGATCCTGTGAGCCAAGCAGTGGTGGGCATTAGTGAATACTGCTCTTTGTAGAATTCATGTGACGTGTAAAGGCAGTCACACGGAAACACACTTGAACC
>JAOPUA010000001.1:4060214-4074219 GCA_027122455.1 Trisopterus luscus | reverse complement strand
ACTAGTCCATCGGAAGTTCCCACACAATCCGGAAGACAAGAAATGTAAAAAAGGGGCGTGGCGGAATAAGGTGAATAGGCACGGAATGCACAGCGGTGCAATGTCTCTTCCAGTGCGCGTGTATGTGTGTGTGTGACGTGAGTGGGCGCCCGAGCGCAGCGTTTGTCCATTCAGTTCACAGACAGTTCTGTTCGGGCTGCGCAAGGTAGCCTGTGTGTGTTTGTGGGATCAGTGTTAGAGTGTGGTGCAGAGATTACCCACAAAACAGCAGAAATGACCCCTTTGGATGGGTGTATGATGACTGGCAGGGCAAACTTCTTAAGAAACTAGCTGCCCTCGTGCAGAGGAGACGCAGGAGATGGCACTTTCCCTCGCATTTCCCAGGGTGGGAGGAGAGGTGTCCAAAAAGTTTTAGCTAGCCACCTTACCCTTGGATATTAACGACGTTCAGGCTTGCTTATCCCAAAACATTTTTTTTCCCATTCACGCCGCTCCTACACTCTCTCTGGTCCCTTTCGCCTTCTTGTGTCGCGTTCTGTGTCTTAAAGCTGCAGTAAATACTTGTACCCGCTACACACAGGCCTAATACAGAGATGAACACACCCAATCCAAACCCACCATCAACCTCTCACCCTTATCAACCTCTCCTCCTAATGCTAACAACAGGTCACACCTTAACGAGGAACCCTTCTTCTGCATTCCTCTAAGTATCCTGCTCGCATTACTTATTGAATTGAATGCAATCCCTTTTTCTTTTTAAGAACAATAGCAATGATATAGGTCTTAAGACAATATTACTCTTTTATAGCCATTTTGGTTTTTAAACAAGCTGTTTCAATTATTCCAATTTGTAACAAAACTCACATAAAACGACGTGTCCAAAAGCATGTCAATTAGGCTAGTGCAGACTTCTAAACAAAGAACACCATGTCACACTATAAGCGTTAGCTTATTACTTATCTACTCATCCGATTCCGTTCATGTACCTGTCCACGTCTGCCGGTGTGTCAAAGACGGTTGTACGCTCTCCGTTGGTCAGCAGCGGCCTGGCTGGAAGATGTCCGGTGTTTGATTTCAGGGTCCTTCAGCCTCTGGCCGTTGTATTGTGGTTGTTGTTTGTGGACCTCTGCTGACAGGTCCGGGAGAAACCCTACTTTACTGTTTTAGTACGTCACCTCTTTCTTTGTTCTCGCCGCTCTCTAAATGTTTTCTTTGTCTTTATAGTTCAGGCAACAAACGTTCTTGGAGCGTGATCAGGTTTTTGGCTCATTATTTGGTGAGCTCTCTCCAGAACGGGTGACGGATTATTCCAATTTTCCGCGATCCTCGGCCTGTATCGCTGCTGCCGTCGTTGAAGCCAGATTCCACCAAGCTTTGATCAAATTCTAATGCAGTAAATTTGCTGTGGCTTTCATTTTCAGCATGTTTGCTAATGCTGCCCTAATACCTATAAGTTATGTTACTTTGACCGTGTTTTGGATTGTTTAAATAAGATATATATTGAGGGATTAGCAATGAAGCAGCGCTAGTCTCGTCTGCTCTCTGCACTGCCATAGGTTTAGTGATGTCATCTTACATTGTCAAAAGGGCTGCTATTCCTTTCCCCTCTGCCTCCCATAATCTTCCCAATTTATTGTTCACATACACAGTTCAATATACTGCAATCAGTACCTTTGTTTTTACTTGGTCGTTTCCTGCTTATTCAGGCTCAGAGTCGGTGTCTCCCACCGACACTGTGTTGCTGTCACTTGACCAGCCAGGGTAGTTAGGTCTGCACCTTCTTCTGTTTGCAGACAACCGCTTCTTCACACTCACTCCAGTGAGGCAGCCTCAGTACTGCTCCTCACTTAGAGAACTGCACACATGTGGGATGTGATTTGCCTCCTCGGGCAAACTGCTTTTCCGCCATGCAACCTGTGAACTCTCCACGTGTTATCATTGTCGTGTCTTTGACACATCCATTCCCGTCCTCTTCATCGGTCAAATCGGAGAACTAAAGTTTAAGAATGGTATTATCTCCACTGTTATCATGTAGGCTGCATTGAATTTTATTTTAAATTCTTTGTTCTCTTTTTTTGCAACGTTCTTCTTCCCTTTTAAATGACTCAAACCGGCAATTTACACTGTTTTACCGACAATCCTTTGGCCTGCTTGAACCCCTAACCCAAGGTGCACTACATTTTCCCCTTTAACCCATTCCCTTTGTCATGCCCTAACCAAGGGAACTCTTGTTAAAGCCATCTTGATTCAAACTGTCTGGTAGGGATGGGAGCAGCAGGGAGTGGAGAGGAAGACTCAACATTATCTCAACGTTATCATCATCTGTAAATTAGTGTAGCTGATGGCTGCACTACACCTTAACCTTAACCAAAACCTTAACCAGTAAAACCTTCCTATAACCCTAACCTTAACCCGTAAACCTGACCATAACCATAACCTTAACCATAAGTATACGGACAGAGTTCAAAAGCTAGGAATGCAAAGTATTATTAAGTATCTTTTTTAAATATTCCACCAGAGGGCAGCACTGAGCGGTCGTGAGTTGGGTTGAGGTTGACGGTGCTTTAATTGTTTAGTTAGAGCTATGTTGAATGGGAGACACAAAGGTGGCAAATGTGATGGAAAACAAAATTGATATATTGCATGAAATTGCTGATGATTTGTTTTATTGAAAGGTTTTCAACCTTGCAACGTGATGAAAACCTGCTGAAAACATCGAGCAAACTTCCAACAAACATTCTTGGAAAACGTGGAAAATAAACAAAATAAGTTGTCAAAGGAAAGGAGTTGTACACTGCGTCCTATGTTGTCCTCTATGCTATGTTCGGGTTCAGGCTTACAATAACCCTAACCCTTTAAACCTTACCATAACCCTAACCTGTAAACCTCACCCTAACCTTAACCCGTAAACCTTACCCTAACCCAGTAACCTTACCATAACCCTAACCTTAACTGGGTTGTTGTTGTTGTTGGCTACCAGGACTATCTCTGCAGTGAGCACCACATGGAAACAAGACATAATTATTATTTATTGTTTGTGGGTTACGGTGGCCAATTTTAAAAGAAAAAACTGGTGGCCAATTTAGTGTTTTCATGAATGTTTTCATTTGATCTGTAACATCTTAGCTGCCGTTCCGATATATGTTTCGTTGCAAATGTGCAATAAAAAATGGTTAAATAACAGTGTCCTTGCATTTGCACGTAGGTAGGATAATAATTGCCTATTTGTTTGGTGTATTCGACAAACTGAACGGAAAGAATTTCATTACAAGTTGAAAACCCACAAGCAAGTTGTCGCTGAATGATCAAATGTCTTGTGTTTCATAAAAACCTGTATCAAAAATAACTCTGGACTAAACATGAAGGATGATCTGTGAATGGCCGTCTCTGCTCCAAGTGCATAGCCAACCCATTGCATAGGGTGAGTTTAACTTCACATACTATTACTATTTCATTACTATTTAAGCATACTATCACGATAATAAAATAAAAACTAATATGTTGTATGTGAGGCTATTGTGTTTTGTATCAGAAAGCAACTTGTCCTAGTTTAAATAGCCCACTACCTCCAGGGATAGTTGGGGAAGTGAGTCTAACACGTTTATCCTAATAAATGTGTCACCTAGTTCAGTGATTAACAGGCTGAGCTGAACTAAGTCTTACCCCCAACATCACCATCATCTTCATCATCATCACCATCATCATCATCATCATCAGTGTCATAGCCCCTCGCCCGTACCCTACACCTCTACCCCTACCCTACACCTCTACCCTACACCTCTACCCCTACCTTACACCTCTACCCCTACCCTACACCTCTACCCCTACCCTACACCTCTCCCCCTACCCTACACCTCTACCCCTACCCTACACCTCTCCCCCTACCCTACAACTCTACCCTACACCTCTACCCCTACCCTACACCTCTACCCCTACCCTACACCTCTACCCCTACCCTACACCTCTACCCTACACCTCTCCCCCTACCCTACACCTCTACCCATACCCTACACCTCTACCCCTACCCTACACCTCTACCCCTACCCTACACCTCTCCCCCTACCCTACACCTCTCCCCCTACCCTCACCTCTACCCCTACCCTACACCTCTACCCCTACCCTATACCTCTACCCTACACCTTTACCCCTACCCTACACCTCTACACTACACCTCTACCCCTACCCTACACCTCTACACTACACATCTACCCTACACCTCTCCAGGTTACTACTTTGTAGAAACTAAGTAGTAACCTGGAGGTAATTCACCTTCACCTGCTCAAGAAATCACAATATCTACTTAAAATAATGCTAGGCTAAGCTCTTAACATAAATGACATTTGGTCTTCAACCATGATTGATTAACAAATCGCTTGGTACACTTATCTCAGCGCCCCAAGGGATCCTGAGTAAAAAACGTTGATTCATACAATAACTCTGTGTCACATTGAGAGATGTGTGCAAAATAAACCCCAAATCTTCTAAGAAACCACTCTAATGACTAAATGTGGTACATGCTAGATGGATGTGCCTGACTCAAACCTTTCTAAAATAAAAACCTGACAAGGTAATATTTCAATGAGCAAACATCTTCAATAAATCACAAGTCTGCTCAATAAGGGTTCGGGGCCTTGGCATCTGCAGGCACATATATGGCACCCCCTTGAGAGGTTTGGTGTATAAAGCTCCACGAAGGGTACATTTTCATATTTTCTTTTTTTAAAGGGGGCACAAACTAACATAAACAGCATCTACTCTTAAACCATGACCGGGATTCACTACGTATTGCTACATAGGACTTCAGTGTGGGTGTGGGATTAAAGCAGCTTTAATTATATTATATTACATGACTTGTGATTTATGAACTAAACTGATTAATTGTAATTGTGTTGTCAAAGCTTGAGTTTTTCTAGAGCTTACCCTTTTTATCTGACTCTTTTCAGTAGGTTTCCTACTGTAATGCATTCACTTGCTGAAATAAATTCTGCTCTTGTTTTTCTGAATCAACATAATTATCTCAGAACTCTGATAAGGCTTTATGGAATAACAATTCTGCTCTGTTTTTCTGAATTAACGAATTACCTCAAAATCCCAAGAGAAGCTCTCATTATCTTAAAGAGTCAGTGAGCCCACTGTTTCAGATGGAAATCAAAAACTGATTTAAAACGTTTAGGAGGGGGACCATGTTATCCCCATGGTTATGACACGCCAACTTTATACTTTTTTAGTACCCTTGTTGTCTAACTGTTATGATACGTATAATAAGCAAGGTTTCATGGAAATCCGCTACACATCGTAGCGTTGTACTGTAGGTGTCCGGGAAGCCTAACCCTAACCCGGACGTGGACTTTAAAAACAGACAGAGCTTCACCCTCCACACACAGCGGAGTGTTGATCCTGGACATACTCTGCCAGGTCATCAGATCAGAACATCAGATCAGAACATCAGATCAGAACATCAGATCATCAGAACATCAGATCAGATCATCAGATCAGAACATCAGAATATCAGATCAGAACATCAGATCAGAACATCAGATCATCAGAACATCAGATCACATCAGAACATCAGAACATCAGATCAGAACATCAGATTAGAAGATCAGATCATCAGATCAGAACATCAGATTAGAAGATCAGATTAGAAGATCAGAACATCAGATCAGAACAGGCTTTCCGTCTGAACAACCCCAAAGTCCTGAGGTGCTGGAGGGACATGTTTGCTTCTATGAAATAAAGCGTCTATTGGGATTTTGAGGTATCTCGTGAATTCTGAAAAACAGAGACAAATTTAATTTTCCCATTAAAACGGACCTAGAAATTCTGAGATAATTAGCTTATTAATTCAGAATAACAGCAGCATTTGTATTCCATAAAACCTTGTCTCAAAAAATCATAATTAGTAAAAAGTAATTAGCCAATTAATTCACTTTTTATTATTATATTGTTTATATTTATATGTGAATGCATTACGCTTCCGTAGTTTTCCAACAAATTAACCTGATAAATACTGTTCTACATTATGATGTTGCACACAAACTATTTCCATAGACAGATTTTGGTGGACAAACAATATTTTGGATACACATACAATCCTGACTTCAAGTAATTCAATTCATAAAGTGAACAGTAGTGCAAACTTTTGCAGCAGATAATAAGCATTAGGATTCATTCAGCATTATCTCCTCACGATAAACAAGGGTTAAACAAATAACAAAACAACAAATAAATTAATATAGACTGACATAGTTGGTCTTCAGGGTGTTTAGAAATTATTTTCTGATGACTGCTGAGCTGGCATATGGAGGAAGTTGCAGATCATTATCGTTATAATAGAGTATTACGCTATCACACTATCATATTGCAATAGATTCTTTCTATTTGAATAAAGCTGCATTTACACTCCTTATACCCACATTCACATAAGATCTAACACAACCCATTATTTACAATAAAAGTATTTGCTTACGACCACCAAATAGTACACTAACAAAACCTGCGCTGTTTCCAATTATGAATGAGAACAAAAACAGCAATTCACAAGTTGAAGAGCTAAATTAATTAATTTCAGTGACTTACTTTGACTAACTCTCATAAGGTCGGCTTAAAAGACACATCCACAGTGAGAGATGAATGACACTAGAACAGCAGTAATGTTTCAGTTAATATACAGGGTTGGGGGTTAAATCCTATGTTTTAATGCATTCAGTTGTGGATTAACATTTCAAACTAACTTAGCACACTACTGGACCAGCATCTGTTTGGTCAACAGACCTATTGGTGCTGGTAAAGCTGCACAAATGTTTATGTTTTGCCTTCTATGAATGTCAAGAGATAATGCCACTTGAGTTGAAACAGTATCAGTAATGCATTCAAGCTGCATGGTGTATGGCACAAATTGGAACATTTAATTAAGTGCCCACTGCAATCTGTAATTTGGTAACATTACCATCTCCCTCCCAAAGCTTGAAGCCATAACAACGGGTATACTCTCTTATATTAGAAATATATCAATAAATCCTATATAATGTATTGCAAACTGGTTGTTTTTTATGCATGGCATTTTACAACTGAAGAAGCTCCATTTGAGTTAAGACTTTAATAACTTTAGTTAATAACTGGTCATTAGTTCTTTCAGAGCATTCCTGGCATCAATGTCTTGAGCTTTAGCTCTAGAAGTGAGGCTGTTCCAAACTTAGAGACAGGGAGAATAAAAAGTAAAGTATTTATCTGAGAAAAAGACCACTTATGGCATGGGTTGATTCAGATCAACTTAATGAATTATTATTATTAACTTTTTTAAATTTTCTGGTCGATTTTTCCATCAAGCCTTTCACATCAAAGATTCATTCAGATTACCTAACTGAACCATTATTTGTGTACTCCTGTAATTTGCTGAATCAGACATGATATATTTTGTGGGGGTAGTTTAACCTGCTACAGCTGGGCTCCAATTGCATTTTAGACAGGTGCTCTTCTCTCATATTTGCGTTCCCCCAAGATCCCCCCCGCCTGCGGGGTAGTGTCTCAGGCCGCCTCCCCGGCGCAAAGAGTGTAGGGCTACAGTGCAGCATCCACGCAGCAGTGATCCGATGTGATACATGGGCTGTCCATTGCGAACAGGACCACGGCAGAGCCACGCCACCGTTGGGACCACTGGCACAGCCACCGCAAGGAGGTCTACAAGAAAATGGCGGCTCCAGTAGCTTTTCTGAACTGTACCAGGGTCTGGCGCAGATTCTGGTTCTACATTATCACCTATGGCTCCCTGTTTTTCAGAATCCAGTTCTGCACTGTCTTCAATGTGGCTCCTCTCTCTGGGGAAGCCCACTATCTGCTCTTGGGTGGTACATCTCTTTGGCTGTGAAGTATGAGGCATTTCTACACCTGGTGACATCCCTTGGTTACTTGGATTGTCCTGTGTTGCCTCTGTCTGTGGGCATACCATTACTTCCTCCAACTCTAGCCGTGTCTCACACCTAGGGATTCCCTCCCTAATCTCTCCTGGCTGGCCTTCTGAAGTGAATCCTCCTAACTTGAGACTACCCTCACACCATGCTGTTGGTAAATCTCCCTCTACTGCGTCCATATATTTCTTTTCATCAGAGCAGGTGTTACCATGCCGAGATTGCGCATAGGTGTTTTCATCCAAACCTTCTGATGCTAAATCTACTCCTTTCTCAGAATCATGTGACAACCTCTCCACCAACTCTGTAGGTTTCCCTTTTTCTTCATTTTCCGGTTTTGCCTCTTCTTCAACTTCTCCTTTGCCGTAATGAGGAATCTCATTGGAGCAGGACATCATGGACGACGGCGCTAAGGGTGGAACCAGAAGAGTTTTGGATACAGGGATTGGTTCATTGGCTGCGGCCATTGTGGTAATGGAGTCCATCTCTTCTTCACCCTCATCCGACATCCAGGTGGTAGTGGGACTGCAGGCCTGTGAGTGGAAAGTGCGTTGCTCTGTGATGGTGTCCAGGTCAGAAGGGTAACCAGTTGTGGTGGGAACAGGGCAGCTTTCTGTCTGGATGCCCATCTCTCGCAGGTGGTGCAGGTAGAGGTGGTGGTGGTGCAAGCAAGGGTGGCTAACACTGCTCACTCCATCCAGGGCACGATGGAATGGGGACAGTCGGTCCCCTGTGCACAGCTTCTCATAGGTGGAAGAGTGGGGCATGGTGTGAGCAAGGTTGTGGGGTAAAATGTGAGGCAGGGTGTGGGAATAGCCTTCGGGAAGGGATGGGGTTAAGGAATGGGGAAAGGTCTGGGAGTAGGAGTTGAGTAATGAGGCCGTCTCCTCTGACAGAAAGGCAGCCTCCAGCAGCAAGTCAGCTCGGCTAGGGATGTTGCTTTCCCCACAGCACAGAAAGCCACTGTCCTGAGTGCCATCCCCGGACAAGCAACGCATCCCTGATCCCTTTCTGCTTCGGTCTGCCAATGCTTGTTCGCTCAGCTTGTTGTATGTTGAGCTACGTTTCAGTGAGTTGGCAGGAGACACATCACATGAGCACACTGCCCTTCCTCCAAATGGAGATCTGGGAATGGCTCCGGGACTCTCCCCCGATACAGAAGCAGGGGCTGAACCACCAACTCTGGCACGGAATATAGACACACCCTCACCCTCCTTGGCCATGCTAGTCTGGGCTATCTCCATATTGAGCAGCAGGTTCTCCAGCTTGTGGTTCTGGGCGTTAATGTCCAGGAAGAACTTCTGGACTCCTTCATCCCCACTAAGCCCCCCGGCATCGCTCAGGCTGTTGCGAACGGTGTCAACAACATCCTTGAGTTGCTGGATCTCGTGCCGTGCGTCTTTCAGGGCCAACTGGGCCTCCACCCTGTGACACTCTTCCTCGATCCAGTCCTCCTGCATTCTTGACAGCTGGCCTCTCAGCTCATCAATCTCTGTGTCTCTGAGGGGGAGGGAGTGGGGGAGGAGATGGAGAAGGAGGAAGTTATTCAAATAATAATGTAAAGAGAGCAAAAGAGAGCAAGATTTTAAAACAAACAAAAACAAAAAAATATCTGCTCCCTCTCTACCTACTTTTGTTTGCCAATGAGATTTGTTGCATTTCACGCACCTGTGATTGACAGGAAAGTTGGATCCCTGAACCATTCAGAGTAGAGATGCCCTGTTTCGAAAGCCATTTGCTGTGATTGGTGTCTAAATGTGCTAATACACAGTAAGTTGCGGCAGCCTCAAAACTAGCCAGCAAAACTTGGGGAGGAGTAGAGGGGCACACATAGGGAACCACTAGGAGGGGGGGAGACACAATTTAACACAGGTCATTTAACACTGTCATTAATTTAATTATTTCTTTATGCCCAATAAAATGGCAATTGGTTAATCTCCCAGACCGGAAGTCTCAAGAAGCAGAGGGCAGGGCAAGCTAACTTGTAAGCAACCATGAACAAGTGACTGACAGAAAACAGAAAGATATCTGATCTGAACAAGGGACACCCCTCTCTGGCTTCATTTCCAGCTCCTCAGAAATTAGGAAAACATCTAATTTTGTCACGAGTGATAAGCCCTTTGCATCTGGCCTTGCTATTTGCTGTCACTTTTCTTTTCTTTTTTTATTTTACCCAAACCATGCCAACTTTCTTGGACCCTGGCGTCATCCCCTGTTTAACCCTTAGTACAGCCAATGGGCTCCGGATTGCCTACGTTGGGTATCCAGAATTAGTTGGGGGTAAATCAGGTTACCAACAAGGGGTGGTTGATAGTCAAAGACAGCTGTATGGGCATCCTAATTAATGTGATCCCAGATTGCTGGGATTGCACCAGGGCAGTTCAACACCATACCCCCTGGCACACTACCCCCTATCTGTGAAAGGTATGGGTCTGTCCAAACGACACTGTATCCTGAGCTACTGCAAACTGCTGCAAAGTCTGTTGGACCATGGCGTGATTCAAGAGAGTTCAAGTCCCTGGGCCACCGCCATAGTTCTTGTTAGAAGGAAGGATGGATCATGGCTCTTTTGAGTAGATTATAGAAGATTTTATGCTGTGACTGATGGTCACACAGCCATCAGAGATGAAGGAATCTGTAATGGGACTCCAGCAGGCTGAATGGGAGTCGACTGCATTGGGCAGTCCACCGGGTCCCTTTAGGTTCTTCCAACATTCTGTGAGCCGAAGGCAAATGACTAAGTGAAGTTGAAGTGGTTGAGAAGGTTGTAGAGCTATGATGGAACTCACACTTTTCTGCCTTCACGAAGAGTTGGTGTTAGAAGGGACCTCGAGTATGATCATGAAGGGACCTGGAAAATAGACTTGGGACCAAAAATTGTGTAACAAACGGCTGCTGGTGGTTGTCTTGCTGCCCGGTGAACGGGTGCTTCTTGAACGGCTCATGGGGAACTTGCACCAAGGTGGGTGCCTACACCAGGCTGGAACTGCACGTCTACGTCATTCGCCAAGAGGGGAAAGAAGGACCAACCTGGATCCTACACCGAAACCTTTGACCAGCAGACATATGGGATGTCTGCTGGTGGGACACACGGGATGCGTGATCTTAAATGCACTTCAATCATGTGTTATTGTTGTCGAGACGCAAAATGTGACACTGTTGTTGATATTTGGCTAAACTTAAACTGACCCATAAAACTATATTGTCAATATTGGAATTAAAAGGAAATTAAATGAAAGCCCCAGCAATATTATTTTCAGTGACGACTTGTTTATTAAACGTTACATATTTTCAGGACCACGCATGACATCTGGGCTAATGGATCTCTCTCCGCACATTTATCGTGAAATTCTTGACTGCAATATCATTATTTGATGTTGCGTGGAGTAAGCACAAGCCACTGTTTCTTAAAATCAATCCATCAACAAACCAGTTTTAGAATTATGTAGGCGTACATATTATTGACACCTTGGGTGTATCGTCAGCATGCTTCCAAATAAAAGAGAATATAAAAGCATGCCGGCAGGATGCTGGTGCGACCACGCCAAAAAGGAGCCCATCCCCTTTCACAGCTCAAATAGGGCGAGCTCCCCGACTCCGCCTCCGCTGCCATCTGACCGACACTTCTCTGGTGGGCAGAGACCTTTTTTTTTTTTACATTCACCTTGATGTCCGACCACTTTTTTTCTTATGTCAGCCACAGTTCGGCTATCTGCCCCAACCTCATTGACCGACGGGGCAAGGTTTTCCCAAGCCAGTTTTTTTTTTGTCTTGGTGCTGATTCCGGAGGAAAGAGAGCCAAACAATATCTTATTTCTGGCCTCTACCTCCGAAATTAACACCTCCACCTTGCATTCTGATTATTATTATTTTTTATTCCTTTCTCCATGTTCTCCTTTCCCCTAACGAGGGCACTACTGCAGGCCTATTTATACTAATTAGCATATTAAATGAGGGAGGAGACTGGGCGGAGAGTCTGGCTCATGCATGTGCGCTCAATTCACGTTAATTGGGATGTACAAAGAGAATCCACGTGAAATCGTGCTTACGCAAGGATTGATACATCCGGATTTATTTGTGCGCAGCAGCTTTCCAGATTTTGCCGTCCACAAAGTTTTAGTAAGAAATCCACACAAGTCTTAGTACATGAGGCCCCTGATTTACAAAACGGCTTGTAATGGCTAATCACACCACACCTGGTGGCATTTCATGGCACCTTAAAACTGTGATGCTTTATTATGTTTAAAGGTGCAGTGTGTAGAATTGATTGGCAGCTAGCGGAGCACACGGAAATGGAACATAACATTCATAATAATGTTTTAGTGTACAATCCCATGGAAATAAGAATTGTTGTGTTTTAGTTAACTTATTAGCTTAGTATACCATTTATATCTACACTGGGAGTGAGACCTCTGCCATGGACGCCTCCCAGTTGTACCACCATGGTTCTACATAAGCCCTGTACGGACAAACGCCTCTAGAGAGAGAAAGCGATTTAAGAGCTGTAGGAAGGAGTGGGCCATGTTATCCCCATGGCTACGACCCATTTGTGATTTTATTTTTAGTACCGGAGTGTCGGAGCATTAGAATGAAAGATGGTACATATTCAATGAGCCACAAACTGCGGCGTTATACTATGTGTAGAAGTAAGAGGCCGTAAGAGGCTTGACCCTCTCGAGTGTGCATCAAAATCAACCACCTCCCAGACGGACATCCACACATCCATGCACGTGGCATTACACGTATATTACTGTCCTACAAGCCTAACCCTCTCTCCAACCTGGACATCGACATCAACTGCTTATTAGACCATCAAATAGTTTTGCGAATGGCAGTTTGGGAATGAGGGAGATTATGATAAGTGGGATTGCGTTATTTTTTACATCCATGTTTTGAAATTGTTTGTTTTCGAGGTAGTTTCTCTTTTCCACAGCTAGGCTCACTCTTTCGGAGAAGGCTCCTAGCCAACGCAAAACTCTGATGCAACTACACACTAGTGTTATCAAAAGCAACCTATATCCATGTACTGCAGTGCACTTAAAGATTACCTTATAGCACTGCTGTTGAGATGAATAATCAATACATAGAACCACTATGACCACTATGGATGCAATAAGAGGACAATGTGTGTGAAACGTAAAAGATTTACTTCCAGCAGATCCTTATCCTACAACATGCACAGTGTCCATGGTGGCAAAGAAACCTCAGTGGGATTGTTTAAACTGATTTATTCCCAGGCTATAAAGATGTTTTTTATTGATGTGGGGGCAAAAATGTGTTCAATGTAAAATGTAACCCTTTTACTAACCCTTTACAGACTGAATAACTTAATACAATTTATTAATATGTCAAAGAACCTCATCACTCAATGCAGTCACTCAATACAGGCCCATACAGGCAACCGTGGTCGTTGGAAAGGGACCAAGTTAGATTTTTTTATTGATTATTTGATCTTGCTTTGCCTGCCTATAATAAAATGCCAAGCAATGTATTACATTGAACATGATAAAGAAATGCATCTAGTTATTGAATACAATATACATTGTTCTGACACTTTCCCACAGGACCACTGAGCAAGACAATTCATATTCCATTTCTGTATGTACATTGTATTTTGAATTGTGAATATCTATTATTACATTTCTGCCACACAAATAAAGTACATTTTCTTTAACTTATTTGCTGCTAATTGTCGCCTGCACTGCTCTACCTTGTTGTGACATGTATTTGTATGTTTCATTGTTGTTCTACATGTTATGTGTGTACGTGTGCTCAATGGGAAGCCCAACACAATTTCCACCAAGGTGGACAATAAAGTAATTCTTATTCTTATTCTTATTCAGGTCAACCCTTTGAGAGTTGTTCAGATTTTTAAAAGTGGATGACCTTTTGGAGTTTGCTATTTGTTTCTTTATGATTGGAGTTAAATACATTATACACACACAGCACGTACATACAGCTTTCTTAGACCATAGTATTTTACCATTGTTTGATGTTGGTCTAACTCCTTTTTTTTTTCACTTTTCACCTGGTTTAATTGCATTGTGGGCAATTCTTCTCTACTCAGGCTTCTAAATGGTCCTAAAATAGTTGTAGGC
>JAOPUA010000001.1:4023689-4042822 GCA_027122455.1 Trisopterus luscus | reverse complement strand
TGTGTTCTTTTTGTTTTGCTGCTTATATTTAAGTTTCGTTTTAAAGGTCCTGGGGTGAAACCCCCCAGGTGGCGTTGTCGGTTTCAGTAAGTCAATAAATTCCCTTTATTAATTTAATTATCATTTTTTTGGTCCACCCCTCGTACCGCCACACAATTATGGAAGAGAGGGCCTGATTGGTCTGAAATGACAAGTCAGCGGTCTAAAACGTAAATCGGCTAATATAATGGTACATTTTGTAGCAGTGACAATTGGATATTTTCCAGGCCAAGAATTACACTCATACTAAAATTCTCAAATCTTACCTATAGCACGATAAATGTTAAAGTTTAACAATACTATTAAATATTGATTAGTATTAAGGTAGAAGTAGCTCAACTGTAGCAGCTGAGTGTGTGTTTGGGTGTTTAGAAAGTTTTTGGTTTGGTAGAGTTTGGTAACAAAGAAGACTTATGGAATAACCCTAACCCACTTACCCAAGCAGTCCCTAAAAAACAGCCCTCAGGTCAGGTTTTCAAAGGACGAGCTGAATGAATTATGGTGAAGTGGAGAGGAGCAGAAAGATAAGTGATGGATCAGGAGTGAAGCAGAGAGGTGTTTGAGAAATGGGTTGGGAGGGAGTAGGAAGAGTTCAAAGTAAATGGAGCACAGACTCAGCCCTGTACACATCACACTGCAGACAACAAGACAAGGAGTCCAACATGCACTTAATGTCTATTGATACAAATATAAGAGCCTGTAGCACTAATACAATCCCTGTTCTGATCAATGAATGGGCCCAGGGATGAGGGCTTTCCTCTGTTTCTCCCTGCAGGACCCGGCCTTCCTGACCACATCGTGACCACATCCTGACCACATCCTGATTAATCCATCATCAACTGGTCCTGTCCCCCAACCTCTTACTGGCAACTTTCATGACAGAAAAAGACGTATCACGTTTCCAACCCAGGGCACCGTACAAAATGTCAAAAGGCAACAGCATAATAATATTAACATATAACACATAACATTATATCCTCTCATTTTGAGAAAGAAATATAACCGCTGCTGCACTTTCCTGCAAACGGCGTCAGTCTTGTAGTAGTTTATTGGCAATAAAGGTACTTCGTAATTGTCCACAATTTAAATTTATGTGGACAATTAAAAGCACCTTTTGACTGTTGTAGAGTAGAGAAAAAGAGAAGAAACACATTTTTAAATAGAAACTGAGAAATATTTGACAGAGATGGCTATGAGTGTAAAAGTCCATACAAAGTATGAAGGTATTTGACTCACTTTGATGTATTATGCTTGATTATTATGTTTGATTGGATGTATTATGGTAATCATGGGTGATACCTTATTAGACTACACCATGTTAAAGCTAACACTAGGACCACATTTGTAGTGCTAACACCAGTTTTGACTATTTTCTGATTCTATACAAAGTGGTCAAGACAACAAAAAAGGTAGCATTCCACCCATGACACTACAGACTACAGATTTACCTGGGGAGGTCAGGGAAGTTAGATGTGGCTTGTTTACAATTCTACTCATACCAAAAGAGACTGAATATGTACCTGGACCAGGGGGTGCTTCATGAACCACTCATGATTAAACAGTCGTGTTGAACCTTAACACCCTTTGATTCACACCATGATACCAGAGGAAAGGACCTTCATCATGGGCTATCTAGCCTGAAGACCATCCTCATCATGTCACCTCAAATTCTGTTTCGCTACACTGATCAATCTGGACCTCATCAATACTTCGATCAGCCACTCAGCGTAGCAAAACGTGTGAGCCCATGACGATGTGCTGTTCAGAATGGCAATAAAGGGGTTTTATGCAAAGACATTTGTTCTTGTTTAAAGTTGTTATTGGTTACATTTCTCTAATAACTGCACTTAATATATGCTAAACGTGAACCTCCTAAGATGCCGCAATTTGATTGGTTGGCTTTCTCAGGATATTGGGTAATATCCAGAAATTGAGATCTCAAACTATGGATATTGTTTTCATCGCGTGTGACGGTCGTCTCGTCATGCTAATCAAAACAAATAAACCACTAATAAAAACAAACAAATCCTGGATAAATGTGTAATCATGTTTATTTTGAGTGTTCACATGTAGTATATACTAAAACAACCTCAATAATTGTTAATTATCTACCAATCTTAACATACCACTAGTTGCTTAGGGAGACACCAATACTGCTTTGCCAGTGACGGTCTGTATTGGACTTCATCAACTACAACGCAGTCACCAATGGCCTGGAGATTAAATCATCTACGACACCATCCCTAATTGGCCCCAAATACATTGGAATGTCTGTAAATCAATGTGGGCTAGAGGTCCAGAATGATCCGTGTTGCGACAACTATAGCATTTATCTAAATGAGCTGATTTCTGAAACATGCTTTGGCTGCAAAGAGGGCAATTTCTCTGATTCCGCATAAGGTTTCATTGACTGGCGCCCACTCTCTAGTCTAGAATCTTTGGTGTAAACATTAAAAATGCAACGTTCCATTCATTCATTATCCTGCCCATATTGTTGGGCAGGATAATGAGGGGGAGAGGCACGCATGGCAGCACAGTAAGGCGTATCTGCTGCAGGCGACCAGACCAGTGCTCATACCCTGTTTGTATTATTTGCTGACCCATTGTGCTGAGTGTCCCAGTCCATACCACACAAACACAGTGCACGTTACATATGCATTACAACTGATATATTATTTTATTATAATGTTTCTTAAAATATATAGACCACACACATAATACAAATTATAGGAGGAAAATGGAAAATTTATATATTCATATTAATAGTGTATGTTTTTAGTATTTGTTTGTTTCTCTATTCATGTGAAGTTTCTTACACGTACTGCGTTATTTGAGTTGATGTTAATTTGTTGAGCCGACGGAATTGTTGTATGCCTTTAGGAAAAGACGCGCAGCATGTATGAAGTGCACTCGAGAGTTAAGTTTGGACTAGTTAAGGAAAAAAGAGGTCCAGTTAGAGAATATTTCCTCAAGAAAAGGTCTGAACATCTAGTGTCAAACTTGTAATTCTGTGCATTGTAAATTGAAGTAGTTGTTTCAACGTCTGACTGAAGTCAAATAAAGAAAGTACAATTCAATGACGTTTCAACAATACTTATACTACTAATAAAATGATACGCCAGAGCCATGGACATTTCTTTTTTGTTTTCTTTTTTCTTCTTTGTGTTCACTCCATTCAACGTCTTTACAGCCTCAACCCATTGTATCATCAATCTCCAATCATTGTACCAATTGTAACAGACGCCTCCTATCTCTCTCTTTCCGTCTGAGAGAAGTGGGCCCTAGCTCGCCATGCCAGGATTTAAAATCTGAGCTGGAATGGTGGAGCAGACCATAGTGGTGATAGTGGTTCATAGTGGAGCAGACCATAGTGGTGATAGTGGTTCATAGTGGAGCAGACCATAGTGGTGATAGTGGTTCATAGTGGAGCAGACCATAGTGGTGAGAGTGGTTCATATTGGAGCAGACCATAGTGGTGATAGCCGTTCATAGTGGAGCAGACCATAGTGGTGATAGCCGTTCATAGCGGAGCAGACCATAGTCCACACCCCACGGCCTGGGAACATATGAGACATGCTGCTTTTGAACTGCCCATGTGAAGAATGAAATTATACCAGAGTCCATCCATACTGGAACTAAAGTTTTGTTCGCTGAGTTCTGCCGCTTTCTTTCCAGCCGACACACGCCCAGGCAGCTGACATCATGTCCCACCTCAGGAGCAGAGCTGGAGCCTGGCTGCAGCACGGGGGCCCGGGGGGCCGGGGGGGACGATGGGCAGGGATTCTCCAGTGTGTTTATCTCTGGAGTTGCTCACCGACACTTGTGCAGATTGCGTAGGCATATCAATTTTCCCGTTTAATGAGAGGTCAGCAAAGGCTCCTTATATACTAGGAATATCAATCAATTAATTAGCATTGACATTTTGAGGACTATTATGGGACGTTCTTGGGAGTGCACGAGCACAAACTTGATGCACGTTGGTATTTAGAACGAGAAGAGTGCGTACAGTTGTGCGCCGCAGTTTTATTGATCTGGATATTTTTGCGCATATGCAGATTCTGCGGTTTGGTCATACACAATGTTCAATTCAATGTTTCAAGACACTGGGGAGCCATACCACTTCCTCTGTTTATCTTCCTCAACCTGTCACGCAGGCTCAGCTAGATACGATACGATACAACTTTATTAATCCCTCGTAGGAGAAATTTGTTAGTTACTCCTTCCTGTACTTTTTTCACCAGGTGTAAGTCCCCTTGCCCTAACATTAGTAGCTTCTACTCTAGAGGGTTGTTGCTGTGCCGAGTTGCTCTCCACACTCAAGCCTATTAAAGGTGTCATTGCACCGTTTTTTCATTAATTTTGCGTTGGTCAATAGTAGTGTAGCGACCCTGGGGCTCGACAATTTTCATCGTACATTTCATACACTTATTAACACAATTCCTTGCTTCATGGAATATTAGTATTTATAGTCAGTTTAACTTAATTCAAACATTTCCTTGTTCAAGATTAATATCATTTTCGTAGTTAGGGTTAGGGTTGGCCAACTTAGCAATCACTTTGTTTCAGGGAGCCTGAGGTCTGAACTTCAAGTCCTGTATTCAGATCAGGACTACAGGGTGACGGGGGAAAGCTGTGTGATTTCTTGGTGTGCTTTACAAACTGTTCTCATTAGTGGCAACAATTGGAGCTTCATCTGCAGGTGTCGAAAGGAGCTCCTCCTGTTTAAAGCGGACAATTTAAAGACAATTACCAAACAACCTAAAACAAAGAGCCAAAGTAAAAATTGTATGTGGCCTTGTCCTGAAGCCAGTCCTGAAGCTCTTCATGGCCTTAAGATCTTCAGACAGAGAGAGAAGCCTTCAACTCGTTCCTCTTGGGACACGAGCACAGCAGAATGATCTTAACTTAAGGATCCACTGCCTTCATTAGACAGAGCCAAGAAGAAACCTGCTTCAGAAACTGAGGAACTATATCAGACTGCTCTGCGGCTGCAGTAGTGCGGACCAGGGTGCTCCAAACCTCTGGGTCCTCCCTGGTTAGGGTGGTCCGGGTTCTCTGGCCACGAAGTTGCACTGAACAGATGTACTGCCATTCTGTACTCTACCACGTCTAGGCTGATGTGCCTGGATGGCCACCACAGGAACCTTAGGAGGGCGGCACCTCGTCCGGTACCTTTACCACCACAGGCACCTCGTCCGGTACCTCAACCATCACAGGAACCTGAGGAGGGTGGCACCTCGTCCAGTACCTTAACCACCACAGGAACCTGAGGAGGGGGGCACCTCGTCCGGTACCTTACCCACCACAGGAACCTGAGGAGGGGGCACCTCATCCGGTACCTTAACCTGGTGGAACGTGGATTCCTCATTGGCCATGAGGGGCACCACTATGTGGACCACCATCAAACACCACTTGGATTCTAAGCATCTGTTGATAGTACACCCTGTGGTGTGACGAGTAGCAAACCATCCCATCGCTGAGGATGAGCTTCTCGCTGTTCAGCGACTCTTTGGCATATGAGGCTGCTGAAGCCGTTTGTAACTCTAGATCTTCTCTCTCGCTTGATTTCATGTTTGTCTTTCACTTGTCACACTTTTTTCTGAAGTGGAAACTTGGGCTTGCAATATAGCTCTGTCCATCCTGGCTTACAGAACAGCAGCTGATGCAGATGAAGACAGATGTTAATGTTCTGAGGATGACTCTCTAGACCAGGGATGGGCAACCCAGGGGCCCCATGCAGCCTGCATCCTCACTCTGTGAGACCCACATATCATTTAAGAAATATATATATATATATACTGTTTTCATAGTTTCATACTTTTCATAGAATTCAAAGGCCCCTGTGTTCAGGTTGCTTAGAAACTACTAGCCACTACTACAACTGCACTGAATGTGAGGCTAGTTGTTGCACTAATGTTGGGGCGCTGTGTTTCAGCTTTGTGCCGTCATTGAATGATGATGTGTGTGAGCCCTTTGCACTGAAAACATAAGAATCACTCATGTGGCTTTTATAACAAACTTATTGTGTTTGTCATTTAACAAGAGTATAGACATGTTAAAAATGGCATTTGAACATGGAAAATATTAAATAAATGTATGTTGGTTCAAGTAACATACATATGATTTTTTAGGTTGCTGCCATCCCAAAAATGCACCAGAATATAGGAAATCACATCTACCAAATTCAACATTTCAATTCAATTTCAATTCAACATCTGGCTTTCGATGAAACGACTTTCATCACCAGCCACCACTGATACAGACATATATCTATGCATAATTTGTTCTTATTTTTTATTATTTTGTATCTTCTCTTATATCAGATTAGGTTAATTGTGGCCCTCTTAATCATGAAAGTCGCCCAGCCCTGAACTAGACCCTTTTTGGAGGTGCGACAGACACAGCGGATACGCCATCCGAAGGCTCGACCCGTTCATTCTACTTCTTAGCCTCAGCTATACGGAGTTGAGCCTTTCACCTGTTCTTCAAAATGTTTGCCTGGGGCTCAGAATATCTATCCTGATCCTCATTCTTCTCCAGAAGTCTCCAGAAGTAAACCTCAACTGAGATGTTAAGCTTGCCAAACTCTCCAAATAGCTTATGCAACTCAACAACCAACCTTGTCTGAACACTTTGCAGGTTACTGTCATTGCTGTCCCCATTAACTGATTCATCTGGTTCATTTTGCCCGTTAGCTGACCCATCTTAACCTTTCGTGTGCTAACCACACAACACAATCTTTGATCAATAGTCTTTGCAGTGACTTTAATTAGTTCAGCCCCAGCTGCCAAGGTGGAATCTGAATTATTCCTCTAGAATTTAAGAATATTGCAGTCCTGGCTGACTAGCGTACATGTGGTAGTTTAAACAGCTAGTTGTTTCGGCCGTGGCCGTACCCAGCAGAGGCTCCGCTCTGTCTCCCCCTTGTGGGCGAGGCCTTCCCCAGCTCCACACCTGTTGGACCTGCACACCTGCCATCTATCTCCGGTCACCATCCTGTCCTACTTAAACCCTGGTTCTTCACCCACTCATCGCCGGATAGCTGTTTCAACCATAGTGGTAGATAACCAGTCTGCATAACCAATCAGCATACTGAATTTAGTATTTTCTAAATAAATGTTGTGTTCCATGTTTCCTTCTGTTCTTAATCTCATGGTTCTCCTCGCCCCAGGTTCACTGACCCCGTACCAGCCTGCCCCCCACCCTGTGTGCTCCTCCACCAGCCTACCTGCTGTACAAATTGCCATCCATGTGCGTGTGAAAAGGAGCAACCCCACCAGCATTCATTCAACATTTATTCTGTTCTACCTTATATGCCTTACACTCATTCATGCTTACATAATCATCCATTCATCCAGTTCATTATATGTACATTCATTTATCCATTCACAACTTCCCATGCGTTCAATCCTAAATAAATATACATTAATCTTTCCATTTCTACACATGCATGCATTCAATCTAACATTGCTTCCTTCATTCAGTCATATGTAAATACACAAATGTATCCATTCAGCCATGAATAACCATGCATTCAATCCTAAATAAATATACATTTTTCCATTTCTACCCATACATTCAGCCATGTGAATACAATACTTCCTTCATTCAATCATGATCACCGTTTTTTATTGATGAGCTTGATTGAAAGAGGGATGAATGAATGTTAATACCTGCTGTATTTGCACAGTGAAACCCTCTACCTCCTGCCTGAGGTATTTATATTCTTATATGGACATCATGCCTCCTCCGCGTACTATAATAATCCTAAAGGGAGGGGAAGGGAATCTGACTAAATGTGGAATTTGATGTCACATGGGAAGCCACCCCAGAGTACAAACACCACACACAGACCAAACAGTTCTCACTAAGGGGGGAAAATGACCAGATCCTTTTGTCATTCATGAAAATGAATGGATATCAGATCCTATGTCTGAAAGGCCAACTATTACCCAATGCAGGATATTCTAGCCCACTCGTAGCTGATGGCGAAACCTGACATCCCCAGTAAAGGAAATCCATGTGCCTACGAATAATGAGATGATGACTGCAATTCGCTCTTCTTAAGACCTGGCTCCATAAGCTACGTCTGTATGGAGTGAAGTGTTGGGTCACACATAATAATAATATATAATAACATAATAAGTTAACATTAATCACACAGACATGTAATTAAACATGTTCTACTTTAAACATACTTTTGTAGAACTTGTTTAATTTTATGTCTGTGTGGTTAATGTTAACTTATTATGTTATAGTGTCAATGTATAATTCTATCAGTGCCTGTACCTATAGGCTTACACCAACTACCCTCAGCTCAGGTTCTTCTTATGCTTCATGATGGTGGGCATAAGCCATGTCATTTCCATTGTAATGGATGCAATAAACTTGACATTGAAGCCCATGGTATGTTAACGGTTTCATATCCTGGGCTTTTGGGATAAGCAGTTAATGGATCAACAAATAACCCTAACCCGCTTTCTTTAACAGAGAGACGATTCAACATCTCCATGTCTTTATCAAGGTGGAACTATGTTCCCCTTTGCATAAGTTGCAATGACAATATTGTCTTTGTGTCTGAAAGAATGATTAGTGTTCAACAATAAAGTTGATAATTAATAAGGGCAATGAATAATTTAAGGATAGGCCTATTTGTTAGGACTATGAAATATCTTAGGGTCAGAAATACTCCTATATTTCTAAGTCTAAGTCAATATAGCCTAGGCCTACAAATAAAGAAGGAGTGTGATAAGGGGTTCAAGATTCGATTAAATCTTAATGTTCTGGCGCTTGCTACGTTTTTACATGAATAGTTGTAAAGATCTAAATGATTGACAGATCAGATCAAAATAAATAGATCCAAACATCGCACTCCAATGTGAGATATGGAGCAGCAAGCCATCCATGTTCTAGATGTTTTAATAGTATCGATATATAGTGACTGATCAGTCTAGACCCCCTGGTGGGACACCGTACCAGGAATAAGCCTTTATTATGTTGCCTTAATCAAATCAGGGTGATGTTGCAAGGTCAAACACCCAGGCGCCCTATGTCACGACTCAGCTCTAACACCAGAACCAGCTCTCGTTCGGCCAACAGTATCATTGGTACCTGCTGTCCTTTCATTTTTGGATGATTGTAATTTGAGTAGGTCCACTGAAAGACATCCGGATCACAATAAAGCAGGATTCTTCTTGTTATGGTGAAGAACATACATCTGCACACTGAATGACAAGGCAGGCAGAAACCTGCTGAGCATCGCGATCTGCAAACCCTAACCCTAGTAAAGATAAAGTCCAGTACGACAACCAGCATACAAACAGCAGCGTCTTTAGCACTATTGCTCATTCCTCTGTTATATCACATCATATCAGTTGAATTCCAGTCGTCCCCAGTCCTTCACACGCCCTACACACATCCTTGCAGTTTCAGCTCTTATTATGATGCTGCGGCAAACCACCGCAATGCTGAAAGCCTTCATTTAGGAAAAGATGCGACGTGCTTACCCGCAGCTCTTCAGTTGCAGTCTATGTCCAATAATGAAATTTCTATTATTTTTGGTTCATTTGACTTTCATCGGCAAGGACTCCGCAGAGCGGTGATCCTCGCTGAGCGCCCGGACGGAGGACGGCGGTGTGCTATACCGCGAGAAGCGCACTGAAGCAGCTGCGTGATGGAAGAGGATTTAAAGGGACACTCCACCAAGAGCGGGACTTGTCTGTGGACGATGCTGAGGATGATGAATAAGATGATGACGGTGGCGCCCCCACGGGTTGGCCATGCAGACCCATGTTTCCTGAAACAACCCCCACCCCTTAATAATGGAGCTTTTCCCTTATAATTCATGTTAATGAAAAAAATATCTATGTAATTGGCAGCCCCATTCCTCACAGCCCCCAGCACACGGGGGAGCCTTCACCCTGGGCCCCAGCAGGAGGAGCCTTCACCCTGGGCCCCAGCAGGAGGAGCCTTCACCCTGGGCCCCAGCAGGAGGAGCCTTCACCCTGGGCCCCAGCAGGAGGAGCCTTCAACCTGGGCCCCAGCAGGAGGAGCCTTCACCCTGGGCCACCTCCAGTACTCCTGGAATGGGAAAAGATTTTCACATTCTGTTTCCCTGACTGCTGTTGGTATGTGTCAGCTGCTGTTTGTTGTATGTTAGTTGTATGTTAGTTGTATGTCTGCTGACATAACCCTCACCCTCACCATAACCCTCACCATAACCCTAACCCTCACCATAACCATAACCCTCACCATAACCATAACCATAACCATAACCCTCACCATAACCATAACCCTCACCATAACCATAACCATAACCATAACCATAACCCTCACTATAACCCTCACCATAACCCTCACCATAACCATAACCCTCACCATAACCCTCACCATAACCATAACCATAACCCTCACCATAACCCTCACCATAACCATAACCCTAACCCTCACCATAACCATAACCCTCACCCTAACCCTCACCATAACCATAACCCTAACCCCCACCCTCAACCTCACCATAACCATAACCCTCACCCTAACCCTCACCAGAGCCAGGGCGGCCTGCTGCTCCTCCTCCCCACTGGTCACATGGCCCTGCTCCTCCTCCCCACTGGTCACATGGCCCTGCTCCTCCTGAACCTGGCCCCTGGCCCCTGGCCCTGGAGTACAGGAGGATATAATGGGCCCCAGCCTGCTAGCCACACCCCATTCACAGAGGAACAGGTAGCGGCTCCTGGTCTGCCATCTGGACCTGGTCCACCTCAGACCAGGCTGAGCAGACCTCCCGTAGTCCTTGAGCCGCCGCCTCAGCTGCCGCCACAGCTGCCGCCACAGCTGCCGCCACAGCGCACATGAGGCCACCCCCACCCAGATGGTTGCCACAGCAACCATCTGGGTTGGGCAGGGCAGCCTGGACCATCTGGGTGGAGGCAGGGCAGCCTGGACCATCTGGGTGGAGACAGGGCGGCCTGTACCATCTGGGTGGGGGCAGGGCGGCGGGGGCCATCTGGGTGGAGGCAGGCGTACTAGCTTCTCCTGAATCAAATAGTTATTTGTTTCATTCTATTATCATATGGTTTACCATTTTCTTTTGTAGATTTCTGCTGTTCCCTAGTCTGGAAATCCAGAGCCACATCTAGAGAGCTGTAGGGTCTGGCAACGAGTGATGAGAAGGGCCCAACTGGAGGGGCGGAGCCAAGCATGCATTTGAAAATATCACTGCATGCAATTGGATAACACTACAACCAATCAGAAGAACACAAGGGGTGACGCAGCCAGACCAGCCGAGCCAACCAATAGATAAGACTTGCTGTATACGGTCGGTAAAACAGAAACGCTTTTGTCCCGCCTATATCAGATACACCGATGTGATTGGTTAATGTTCTGGGTCAGGGTGATTGCGGAGTGAGTATATTGCTCTTTCCCAGAGTGACTCGCCGAGCAAATTCAAATTGTGCTCTCGCGAGAACTCTAGCTGTAGCTGTTCCCAGAACAACATAACATGGGAACACACAAATTCATTCAAGGCACACAGATATATTGTTGAACTTTGTTTATAGAAAATTTTACTTTTTCAGAAACATTTTGAAAAAGTTGTTAAGTGTTTTGTCATTGTTTAAAAAAAATAATAATAATCAGAATAACTCAAGAAAACACATTTAACATAGTTTTTCAAATGTCAGGAAGAATGATTAAATGGAAAAAGTAGGAGGACTGGTGTTCTCTCAGTTCTCAGATGCTGGATCATCATTCTTCTGCCATCTACCACAGCCACGAGCATCCTTTAGTTAGAAACTGAGCAGTCCTAGCAGGCCTGCAAAAGGTTTACATTTTAGTCCATAACATCGACTATTCAATCCCAGGACTCTGGATCTATGAGACAAAGCACTGTGTATTGGGCCACTGTGTAATTGCATATTAAAGGGAAATGCTATTTTTTGGTAAGATGGGAAAAACATCAAATTTTAGAGGTCCATGAGCAAGATACTTTGGCCAATCGTTACATAAAGGTCCACATAACAGAGATGCTGTGTATATGTCAAGCTGTGGCAATTGTGGGTCATCCTTGGCCAGTCCAATATATAAAACATATCCTACCTCCTGGAGTTCACTGTGCTAAGTTAAAGTGCAGATATGCATTTCCCTATTACAACTACTTTATTTTCATATTAAATAATCATACATACTGATCTTGTGTGGGTAGCAAGCTCAATTAAAATGTCCCCCAATTTTCTGAATTGCTATTTAACACCAGAAAAAGACGTGCACTGTTCATATTTCCCAGTGGCTACGAAGAAAAGGTGTGCTTTTATGTTATCAGGCCATATTTGTGCTGCTGGGTGTTAAAGTTATTATGGCCTATTGTTAGGATTTCGACAAAGTTTTGGTTTGGCATAGATGAAATTACATTCCTAATGTGTATAATAATGATTTTATACCAATCTCTTCAACTTCCTTTGTCAACCTTTGAAATAACTGAAGGCCCTTTGTCATCTGTGGCGAGGAGGACATACATGGTGACAAGAAACACAAAAAATTGATTACTTCTTCCCAACATCCAAAATGCTTCTAACGTGACGTGGAATGACTACGATGCACAGGTCTCGTGGAAGGGTTGCCTTATCAGACGACACAACATAAACAGCATAAGATGAAAGTGAATGAACAGTTCTGAATCCATTTCAATATTACATACCAAAATGAATCATTGGAAATGCAGGCCCTAATGTACACTGGAAACACAAGCAGGACTCACAACAGGCTTTTCAGTCTGCAAAGCTGTGCTGCAATGTTGTTCATTTTTATATTCTGTTAATGAGACAATATCGTTACCACAGGCTTGCCACACACACACACATACAGAGTGCATCAAAAATCAAGCATCCAACACTCATCTCCAACACAATAATGTCCATGCGTGCAACACAAAGGCAGCAGTCTGGGATAGTCTTTGGATCAAAACCTAGCATGTGGATTGGCAATGACGCCATCTTGTGGAAGGTCCTTGATGGGGAGGTCCCCCGTATCTCCAGGGCCCTGGTCAGTGCTCTCACAGCTGCTCTGTGGGGACTCCGGGGGGGGCTGGTAAAGAATGCTGGCCAACAGGAAGAAGATGATCCCCATCACCTGGGAGAAGCAGATACACACTAAATAAGAATCATCATCATGAGGCTAGACTCTAGACTTACTAGAACCAGAAAACGTTACACAACGTTAAACATTACTCCTAGTCTCTCCTCCCTCCAATGGTTTAGTGGCTTTCAATTAATGCAAGGTCAGATTTCACATTGCTAACACTATTCAATCCTGCAAGGATTAGCACCTTCCTACATGAAGGACCTTACTGTTCCCCTGTCCTTCTCAGCCCCTCTGGTCTTCAACTGCCTTCTACACATTTTAAAACATCCACCTGTAATCAAGCTGGACTCCTAAACAATCTAAATCCAAACATAAAACCTTTCTCTGTTCTCTCTCCTTGGCTTCCTAAGAGGCTTCCTCAGCTCCCATTACAGCTCAGCTGTTAGCACTAGGTAATGACAGCTACCTGTTAGCACTAGGTAGTGACAGCTACCTGTTAGCACTAGGTAGTGACACCGGTTAGCACTAGGTAGTGACACCCGTTAGCACTAGGTAGTGACACCTGTTAGCACTAGGTAGTGACAGCTACCTATTAGCACTAGGTAATGACAGCTACCTGTTAGCACTAGGTAGTGACACCTGTTAGCACTAGGTAGTGACAGCTACCTGTTAGCACTAGGTAGTGACAGCTACCTGTTAGCACTAGGTAGTGACACCTGTTAGCACTAGGTAGTGGCAGCTACCTGTTAGCACTAGGTAGTGACACCTGTTAGCACTAGGTAGTGACACCTGTTAGCACTAGGTAATGACAGCTATCTGTTAGCACTAGGTAGTGACAGCTACATGTTAGCACTAGGTAGTGATAGCTACCTGTTAGCACTAGGTAGTGACAGCTACCTGTTAGCACTAGGTAGTGACACCTGTTAGCACTAGGTAGTGACAGCTACCTGTTAGCACTAGGTAGTGACAGCTACCTGTTAGCACTAGGTAGTGACACTTGTTAGCACTAGGTAGTGACAGCTACCTGTTAGCACTAGGTAGTGACAGCTACCTGTTAGCACTAGGTAGTGACAGCTACCTGTTAGCACTAGGTAGTGACACTTGTTAGCACTAGGTAGTGACAGCTACCTGTATGAAGTAGGCCTGTGTATGAAGTTGGTCTGTGTATGAAGTAGGTCTGTATGGTCTGTGTATGAAGTAGGTCTGTGTATGAAGTAGGTCTGTATGGTCTGTGTATGAAGTAGGTCTGTGTATGAAGTAGGTCTGTATGGTCTGTGTATGAAGTAGGTCTGTGTATGCAGTGTAAGCTTGTCCAGGCCCTGTAAGTCAGGATGTAGGCTATGATCTGAATTAATCATTAGGTAATGGCCATCCCCAAAATGCACCAGAATACAGGAAATCTAATGGATGATGGATGAATTGCAATTAATTAAGTTTTGTTTTGGATTATTTCAAGATCATTTAGAACAGCTGTTTGATAGGTAAAAGGTTGAGCAAAACATTGACCAAAGGTCTATCTGGAAGTAAAAGTTAGTTTTACCAAGGAAAAAATACTGGCTGGATAAAGAGGCAGATCATTGGCATATCATTAAAAACACAAACGCAGAAAGTTGTTAAAACAACAAATCTGTATACTCCTATATGATGTGGGGCAGTAGGTCGTATGAAAAAAAATTGATCTTTAGAAATCCTCCCATCATCTAGCTGTGGTATACAGTAGTAACCAATTTTACTGTAAAAATCACTTGGGCACTTGACCATTACATTAGCAGTAGTTAAGTAGAAGGTTCTGGTGGCTTCTCAATGTGTTGGAGCTGTATTCGTATGGACAACTCCCAAACACAGCAAGGAATTAGTCTATTTGGAAATAATTTGAATCGTAAACAAAAAATGTGTTAAAACACCAATAAATCCATTAGGCACTGATGACCTTATATATGACTCCAGTCACCAGGGTGTCCTGGATCAATATACAAGGTGCTGATTACCTTATATATGACTCCAGTCACCAGGGTGTACTGGCTCATGGCAGAGTTCTGATAGAGGTAGCAGGAGCCCTGCTCTCCACACTTGTCCTGCCACAGCAGGCAGGACAAGTCGATCACGGATCCAAACGCTATGGGGCCGGGGACACTACCTGGAGGAAGCAAACAGAAGGTCGGTGGATATACAGTGAAGCTTTGTGCAGGGTTGTCCCCAAAGAATAAGACTATTGTGACCTAGTCTTTCAGTTCACGTGAGCTCTTTCCATTGTAATGTTTGAAATGGTTCCATTGGTGAATTTCAGCCTCAATGTAAAGAGGGTGGAACCCAGACAACCAGGAGCTGTGTGTTTGGAGCCATGCTCAAAGCTGTAGCATGGCTGTAGGGCGGGGGGGCTGTTAGTCAAACACTGAACAGCTTTGATCGTATGATTATGAACCAAAGGTGGTTTGTAAGTTTCAAGGAAATGAAACCCCCGAACTAGCACTATTCAAGAGCACACACCACGCCATGGAAACAGTCTGCAGGGGAACCTTTGTGTGGTTGTGTGTTGCTGAGATGCATGGATGTGTGACAGTGTTTTGTGGAAATAGCCATAGCGTTCCATTAACTCATTTGTGTGCGTGCGTTTAGGTGAGGTCAGGAAAGGGATTTTCCTCCGCAGCAACCCCACGACAGTGTCGTGGGGCAGGGGCGTGTTCCGGAGCAAATGATCCTTGGTGCTATTTTAGTCATCTAAAATATCCGCCAATCCAATTGCGCAACTGACCGGGAAATACCTCTAAATGCACTAGCGGATAGCACAGTTAGTGTTGCTATATTGACGTGCCATGGCAGGTCAGAACTGCAACATACGCTTACACACACGTAGGCTATACACAGCACAAACATACAAACGATTAGCCTGAATTAAATATCATGATGTCAAAGATTGTTCATATGAGTGAAACTGCATAGAAATAGCATTTGGATTGTGGAAACATTTTTTTTCCGTAGGGGCTGCATGAATGAACACAGTAGAGTAGGCCGTGCCATACGTGTGAATGCAGGTGATGCTTGGCGCGCGTGTGTGTGCGCACCCATCTGTCTAGACACACGCAAACTAAACTTGTAACACATAATACTGTCCATGGCGATGTAGGCTATATTAACGGGGGGACACATGCATATTATGAACACAAGTCGATAACGATAATGTATACAATACTGGTAACAAACCATGTTTGTTAATGTATTGCCGCATATCATTAAATAGACGGCGACCGCATATCATATGTGTTAAGTTGTCTTTGCCGCAATTTACATGACGAATCAGTGTTTCTGAAGTTGGAGAAGAAAACACTATTCCATGTGTGAATTATCCCTATTATTTGGCCATAAACTGAGCCATTTGAAGTTTGAAATTCATGTGGTCATGCATCTGTCTCAGAGGAGACTGCAAACACGCTGTCAAAATACCAACTGGTCAAGTCCAATGCACTGGCTCTTAAAGGGGATGGCAGGTGGACTCTCATTGGTTTATTGCACGTTACGCCCAAAACACACCCACGGGTTTCAGACCAACCCATTTTACCAACCCATATTTGCGCCGGGTACAAAGCTCATTTATCTCACCGTCATAATAGCCACAGCGCCATAGAACCGCCCACAAAGCTACTTAGACTTTGCGCTTCAACGTTTGCGTTTAAGGCCGTCTAACTAGAGCCCATGGTGTTTCCATGCTGCATCGAGATGTGTGTGTGTGTGTGTGTGTGTGTGTGTTTATCAAGCGTTTTTAAATAGCAGAAACCTACCAAGAGTGCGCACCACAATCCACTGGATTCCTAATCCAAAGGACCTCTGGCTGTCCGGCACACACCTGCAAAGGTAGGAGGTTCACTTCCAACGTACCATAAGAACCATTTGGTCATTTAACGGTTCCTACACACTTCCACACACCAACAGCCGAGTCCACCCTGCAGGGCAACAGCCAGCTCATCGTGAGCAGTCAGGGTTTATGGAAGTATATCTGTCTCATCTGATTTTTGCCATTAAATTTTAAGCACTGAATATTTATGCATTGAAATAACGCATAATAATTTTTCCTTCTGGTTACAAATAAACCCATTCTTTCTGCTGAGCTAGCCTTGTCCATTGGGCTTTGGACTGAGCCATGTCTGATATCACCATGGGACTGTTATCTATGAGTGATGCTACATCCCATTTGTGTCCATAACGTAATTCTGCAGTCATATCGCTGTCAGAAAGATGAGCACCATTAGTGCTTGGATATCTAATAAAGCTTTCTGAAGCGTCCCAAATAAGGGTTTTTTTTATGATTTTTTTTTTGGGGACTCATCATAGCTAGATGTTAGGATCATTTGGTGCTATTACAATTGCTTGGCTGTTAAACTAAGCTAAGAATTGAAATGAATTCATTGCAAATTGATGATATATATCTAAAAAACGACAGGCCTTAATCCACGATGTCATACCCCCTCACCTCAAGGTCGCAGTGAGGGCTGGGATGCTGCAGAGGAAAGTGAAGGAGATAACAACGAAGAAGAGTGAGAGGAAGGCAGGCATGTGGTTACATGAGCCAGAACACTTCCCTACCAGGACCCTGCCCACTCCCGCCGTCGCGTTCAGCACACAACTGCACCCAGAGTACACCTGCATGCACACACACACACACACACACACACACACACACACACACACACACACACACACACACACACACACACACACACGAGAGAAGGCAGGTTAAAGCATATGGATGAGGATCCTTGAATAGCTTTTTGTTCTGTTACTGTTCTAAACTGGTAAACATGATTTGATGTTAATGATTTACAAACTAGATTTAAAATGTGTTTGCAACCCTGAATGAACACCTAACAATGTTTAATGTTTAGTTCAGGTAGTTAGAAAGCAAAAACCAGACCCAACAGAAGGGGCAGAGCAGCTGTTCACGGGGTTACTGTGGTGACCTTGCTCTGGTTGTTGTTGACGGGGTTACTGTGGTGACCTTGCTCTGGTTGTTGTTGTTCACGGGGTTACTGTGACGACCTTGCTCTGGTTGTTGTGCTCAGGGTTGTGGAGGCGTGTCTCAGGTGGCAGCAGGAGCTCTAACACCTGATCTCCATCCAATCAGGCTCCTCCACACTTCAGATGGCTGCTAGGCCATGAAGTGGCGCAGCGCAGCGCCAAAAACAACTCTCCCATTATTTCCGACGGACTAGCCCCCGCCGGAGGAGCCGTGACGCACGCCGGGCGCCGCCCCGCTGAGATTCACTCTTCTATTCCTGAGCGTCGGCGCGCGTGAAAAAGCACCTTTTTAAAGCTATTTTGTACATCCTGGGTCCCGTAGGCACCTCTATACCAACGCCTCTCCCCTCGGTGTCGCCCTCCTTCCTTTATCAGACATCATAACTAACCATGGAGGAGAGACTGGTCATAATTAACCATGGAGGAGAGACCGGTCATAATTAACCATGGAGGAGAGACCGGTCATAATTAACCATGGAGGAAAGACCGGTCATAATTAACCATGGAGGAGAGACCGGTCATAATAAACTATGGAGGAGAGACTGGTCGCTGAGGTGGAGAAAGTTCCAGAATTGTTTGTTCTGTTGAAATAAAAATAACTGATTTACATGCAAGTTTGTGTTAAATTAAAATGAATAAATACTGGCTGCATACATGTAAATGTGTGCCTATGTTAAAGGCTATAGATAGATAGATACTTTATTGATCCCAATGGAAATGTAGCCATGCAGTAGCTCAATACAATAAATACACAATAACAATTAGCCTGAAAAGGTGACTACACGATATACATAACTAAAGGCTTGATACAAGGTCCTGTACATATGGAGATTGTTGATGCAGTAGATGAATAAATCCACAATGTAAAAATAATGAGCAATGACAGTAAACAAAGTGATAAAGTGCCTGACAGTAGCCTACATAAAGTGACTGAATTAAAGTGACTATCATAGTAAGCACAAACATAGGATCATGGGCATCAGGCCCATATATGTAGTCAGAAAACA
>JAOPUA010000001.1:3592881-3602904 GCA_027122455.1 Trisopterus luscus | reverse complement strand
GGGGAGGGTGGGTGTCAAAACACACAAACAAACAGGGAAAGGGCGAGAGAGAAGAGAGAGAGGCAGAGACGAGTTGTAAAAAAAACAGCTCTGAAACAACAGCTGGAGCAGAGGCGCTTGCGACCGCCGCGGAGAAGTCGGCGTCTGGTGTGAACTGGAGGGACGCGGCGCTCGCTTCGGCGTCCGGTGTGAACCTGGCGTCATGGGACTCCGAGGGGGCGGGACCAAAAGGGGGCCTCCGAGAACTGCCGCAAGAAAGCTGGGAGATTTCCCAACTTCCGAGGTATCCGAGGCATCTGGAACCATATACATCTTATATGCCTATGTCTGGAACCAAAGACATCGTATAACAGATCTGTCTGGAACACCCCGATATTCGATATTATATATTATATATTCGATAATGGCGTCATCAGCCAGAGCAGCCTGTAGCCGCTCTGCTCTTTGCCATGCCTTGTAGCCGCCCTGCTCTTTATAGAGCCATGCCCTGTAGCCGCTCTGCTCTTTATAGAGCCATGCCCTGTAGCCGCCCTGCTCTTTATAGAGCCATGCCCTGTAGCCGCTCTGCTCTTTATAGAGCCTATGTAGTCATCGTACCCGACCCATACAACCAGGTTCTGGCCAATCACAACCGCTCATCTAATTTTGGACCTCTGTTCGAAAGGGGCCAAACGGCATATGAGCAGATCGAACATGAGCTCTCGGGTTCGACTCGTTTCATATGGAGAACAAACCTATCGGACTGCCTGTCGTATTGATGAGAGCACAACGTGGCCCGCTCAGGCACCATCACTTCCAGAAACGACCCAGTTCATCCAGCGCGTAAAACTCTTACCGTAGCCTCTTTGGACGCAAAATTCATGTGTTAAAAATACTTTCTCCCTTTAACGACTTCAGCTTAGTCAAAAGCAAAACTGAAAATGTTACCCAAAATACCAAAAGGGACAAATCTTCAATTGTAGTTTTGTTTTTAGGAATATGCAAAATTGACACAACATAGGGGTTGAGCGGATATTGTAACCCACTCAGTGCGGGCTGTCCCGCTCATCTTTACATGAGCCACCCCATGGCCATCACGGTGACCTGCCTCTAGGCTCTGGGTTAGGCGCCCACCCGTTGTAGCCCAGCTCTGGTGATGGAGCGGAATAGGACGAGGTCTCTCAGCTCGGACAGGATCTAGTTCAACCACAGGTGACCCAGGGTGGACCTCAGGGGTCGGGGTCAGCTGCAGCACCACGCGGGTACTCATGTATGAGAGGTAGTCCGAGCATCACACCGGCCATACATTAATGTCCTGACCCTGATCACACATTTAAAAAGGAGCACTTTGACCATCACATTAACTTAATCTCTTTAGATTATCTTTAATAAAGTAAATGTGGCCTCCTGCACAGCTATAAATCCGTCATGTGATCGCTAAACAATGACCTAAAAACTATTTATATCATCACAATAACCTTCAAATGCTTCCCACATGGAGGCAATACTGCGATGTGCAAGCCCTACACACTAGAAATGTGTACAAAAATCTTGCCTGTGTAGAACATTTACAAAGGTGACGCCGTGCCTTGTAGCTTCCATCACACACCAGGACACGTTTGGCCCCTGCTGACGTCCAGCCCTGAAAACCGGCCTACTGCCAGCGAGTGTCTATTAGCCAAATGGGCTAACACAAGGTTGCAAATTGGTGTTGATGTCAAGCTAGTCTCTTTTGAGACTTACATACAGCTTTAACAATTTAGAACATTAACATAAAAACGAAGTGCCTGCACAAAAACATCACTTATTTTACTTGTCTATGATGTAAAATATTTTTTTAACAATCACAATCTCAAATGTGTGCCCTTGGTAGACCTCCTTTGTGCAGAGATACAACTTGTCTCTCCAAAACCTTGGCATGATTGAATGACTGCTGTAGCATCGCTTCTGCTATACTGTCCCCACAATGGCTAAAACAAATGTTATCCTATCGTACAATTATATTCCATCCCCACACATATAAAAAATTAGGGGAACACACAACACAGAATTTTGTCTCATCTTTGTTCGTTCCGTATCTCTATAGTTAAATTTACTTAAGAATAAGTCAATTTTCCTTAAGCATAAGAATTGTAAGATAAACGCCAATTAGGGGGTGCATTAAGCTGAACAGCATGCACCAGAAATGAGTGACGGTGGGGATGGGAAAAGACACGTCTCACTTCGTAAAAAGAAATATGCCACATAAAAAAAACCTTGTCCTTGTTTACACGACTAGTTTCAGCCGGTTACCAAATAAAGCTTGTCTAGTAGAATATACTAGGGAATCTCACTAACACTTCCACTTTCACATTACTCACATGCTTGATGGGCTTAATGAAACTAGAACAAATCTCTCCAAAACATTGACTTAACACGGTATATGTGGCTATGGCTGCAAGCTTTGGGTTTTAATTAAATTAACATAACTAACTATTTCTGTTCAGAAATGGGTTAAGTAAGTAAATGCATAATTGACTCTGCTGACCATGCTGTAATGGACCACTAACAGACGTCATGCCACACCATGTCCAGCAGCTGTTTGGGAGGGACTTGGATATTCATGTAATGACTCACAAAGAATGAATCAAACTCCACAGGGCATGGGAATAATGTGAGAATGGGAAGGTCTGTTGTTGTTCAGGTGAACTCCCTCGGGCGTTACTAGTGCTCGCTTTTAGCTTGCACCCAAATCAGGTCTTATTGATTTCTTTAGAAAACCTTTACCAGACTTGACCAAAATGTTCAGTAAGACCTTTAGCTGCAGAGCTTGCTGTTCAGAAAGAGAAAAAGAGAAGCATTAATATCAACAGTACAGAACAAGACAATATACATTTTTAGGTGAAGGTATGATCAAAATAGGATTTATTTGAAGAACATTTTCTCAAAACATACTTATTCAAAATGCTATGTACAGTTGGTAAATCTGTTACACATTTCTATACAAAATTTTGGAAAATTAAGTTGTTACATTCCAAAATGTCAGTATATACAAAGTAGTGAATGAGGCATTTGGAGCCTCGTCTAGTCCTGGTCCACCAGGCAGCGGGGCTGTGTGTGCTGCTACGATGAGGTGAGTACTGGTATAATGCAGAGACTTACAACAAGCGATACCGATACTACCTTTCAAAAAATAAACCAGACCACGATGCCAGCAGCTTGTCCAGGCTCTTCAACTTCCAACAGCAGAATCCACTTTAGCATAAAGAAAGATAGGGGGCGCTAAATGAAAAATATTCTTCTGTACAATGGTGCAGCTTCACAAAGAGATTCACTTCAATTCCACTAAATTGTGTTTTAATTATTCAACTGGACCGCTTCAGTCCCAGTTGGAAGCCAATTCAAAGCCAATTTGTTATATCTTTGTGAAACTTCACCTCAATCTCAATTATTTTTGCCATACATTTAGGATTCTTATTGTAATTTACACTTTACTGTTACGCGAAGAACAGTATATTTCCAAAAATAAAAAAAAACTAAAATAAAAGTACAAAATGTTCTTAAGTACTTAAATGAAGAGCTGTACTCAGAAAACAGGAACCAATTACAAACAAAATCCTAAAAATGTAATTATGTTTGTTATAAAACACCTCAAGTCTTCATAACAATTCAAACAGGCTTCTTTTCTTGTCTGATCCTTACCATGGAGTCAAGCAGGCAAAGGTGTTCTCAAAGCCATTCATCCCGCATGGTAGGTGAACCATTACCTAGAAGAAAACTGTCAACAAGGTTTAGCAGTAACGTGTGCTTTGAAAAAAACATTGGCTTCATTACACTGACATGCATCTGCAATGCTTCTTACGTCAACATTTAAGCTAACTCAAGTGTTTGTCAATCCCCGTGAAGTTCACTACGGGGGTTACAATTTCCATCGCAATATCTGAAAACAATGATAAGTACTTGACCCTACATTTTGATAGTTGCGCTTGCGTTCTCTGCACACTTAGTGCAGAACTCCACTGAGACGTGGTTCTTGTCCACGTGGAGACAGATGCCGCCTGACGTGTCTTTCTCCTCCACTTTGATGCGCTTCCTGGGTTGGGCATAGTCGTGGTCATTTAGGTTGGCTGCCTGGAAAAGTGAGGAAGATAATTTCATCCCTTTCACACCACTCAGCCTGGACAAGAGCTGGCCTAACATGCTCTCGTTGGCCAGCACGGCCCGCAGGTACCTGGTCTCATCCTCCAACTCCTCCACTCGCTTGCTGAGCCCAGAGTTATCCTGCTTCAGTTTGTGGTTCTCGCTTGACAGAAATCCAACTTTCTTCTCCAAATCGTTGACGTATTCCTTCTTCTTGAGTCGATTCATTCTGGCGGCTATGGCGTTTTTGTTAACCATGGCGCCAGACCGGTTCTCCCTCTTAGACTTGGCTTCGAACGGCGTTCTCTCTGGAGATGGGCTTGTGGATGCTTCAAACATGGAATCGTCATCCTTCATGTTGTATATACCCCAGTCGTTCAGCCCAACGTCAAAGAGTGACGAGGTTGTGTCTTTATCACCGCTCCATTTTAAGTCGTCAATACCAAACAAATCATCGAGCTCCAATCCTGTGCCGTCATCCTCTCCATGTAGACACGGCAGCTCGACTACCGTCTCCACAGCATCTGTGACTTCGACTTCAGGGGACTGCATCTCATGTCTCTTCATTGAACCTCTCCTCCTTGTGATCATTGTGGCCAACGGATGAGTTCAGATAACTATCAACCAGGTTGTTTGCAATTGATCTGTATATTGAGCTGTATCTGTTGGAATAAAGAACAAGGGAAGAAGTGGTGAATGTGCATTGAATTGAACCGTTTTCTTGTATTACAAAGTTTTGGTTTCAGTGTACAGTATGTCTAGTTGTTAGGACATTGATAACAGAACGTTACAGTAACATTTATCAATGCTTGTTGGAGTCTATTGTGGTATGCGTGATAGAAACATGCTTACGCCTTCAGTGTGGGGCTAACCCTATTGAAGAAGCTCTGACCTGTAGAAGAGGATCTGACCTGTAGGAGGATCTCCACTATCTGACCTGTAGAGGAGGAACTCCACTATCTGACCTGTAGAGGAGGAACTCCACTATCTGACCTGTAGAGGAGGAACTCCACTATCTGGTAAAATGGCGCCTTAATTTGCCACCGACGTCAGTCCGACGCAGGTTAACAAGGCCTCGACACACAGCGGATAACCACCAGTAAAACATGGGCACCTTGCGACACATCTTACTACTTGCATACTTATATCAAAGAGTATTGGGAGTAGCATTCAGTGCACATCAAGCTTTTTGACAATGTACGCCAGCATGTTTCATTCCCGAGGAGGCTAACACGAGCTAACAAGCTAACTGGCCCCAAAGTGACGCAGCGTTTCACGAACAGCTCGGTTCTTATGTTGATACATACCTTCACCGCGCCCGACCAAATCACGAAATTCTGGATGTTTAAAGGGTTCTAGCTTTGACTTCGATGTTGAAATACAACCACCTTCTCAGTGAACGTAGAGAACAATGGCACTTCTCGGGTTTCCGCGTTGCCAGGGAACTTCTTCGTCGGAGATCTTTCTGCTCCTTCCTCCGTGGTCCTCCGCCCCCTACTGGACACTTGGTGATACTGTACTCCTCAGTACACACCACACACTACCAATGCGCTAACATAAAAACCAAGGCCACACTGCAAATTAAAAAACATTTCATGCTTTTAATTATAACTTATGTTTTACCAAACATTGATATGACTACTTTCAATAGATACCAATGTGTTAGTCCCCAGGAACCATATAGTTCACCTAAAACCACTCTTATTCAAACATTTTATTTATATCTGTAGATTATCTCCATCTCTATATAGGGGAGAGTGGGGTAAGATGAGCCAGTGGGTAAGTTGACCCCCCCCCCTGTATTTAGGCAACTCTACACATGTGTTGTTATTTGACCATCAATTCAGGACGCACCCATAATTTATATCCAGCTGTGATGGAGGGAAGCACATGGTAAAGTTGCAAGAATGTTCTTTTTTCAATTATTTGGCTGTCAAGTAAGGTAACATAGCCTACAGGTATAATAACTGCTGTCATAGCAAAAGTATCCATATGTAAAAATAAAAATAATTTATGTTGGTGATTTGCCATGGTATGAAACCATGGGAATAATTTAGCTACAGATTAGCCTTAATTGTTAAACTAGTCAGTTTGTTCCTTAATCGCTGTGGGGCAAAGTGAGCCACATGCTGTTGGTTAAGGTGAACCAGTCGTTCAACCTATTCCACCATGATGCACTGAAGTTAAAGTATAACTTCTCCAAAGTATAAAGTGGTATTTCAATGTAGTATTACAACTGATTTGTTTTTCATATTTTAAACATTGGATAAAAGCTATCAGGCCAAGTGAGAAATGAGATTAAGAGAGCAGCCACCGATGTCAAGGGTGAAAATCCATCAGAGCAGTGGAAAATACATAACACATAACAGGTTTTTAATTGTTTAATAACTATTTAGAAAAGGAAAATGCATTCACCTTGAAACAGTAAATGGGTAAATTGCCCCCCAGACGGCTCAACCTACCCCTACACTGGGCCAAGTTGAGCCACAACACCACTTTTTGAGAAGTCATTTTCAGAGACCCGTGTCATATATAGCGTTATCATTTTGATTGATAAGGGACATCCTGGAATAAAGGTAGATGTTTATTAAAAAATGTTCTTGCCTAGAGGACAACATGAGTAAAAATGACCCCACTCCCCCCAATATAAATGTATTATATCTCTAAAGAAAAGAAAAAGTGAAAAAAAAGGTGAAAATCGTTCATTTGAGTTGTCAATGAAATGAACAGCAAGGCTCGTGGTATAGTGCCTTTCAATTGAGTCACACAAGTGAATAGGATGTAAACTCATCATAACCCAAAAGAAAGACTAAAGTTAACACAAAGTAAGGCAGTTCCAAAAGTTACCCATATGTGGAGTTTCTTTTTGACATGCATTTTCCACAACTGCACAGCTGGAACACAAACACATGAGAGAAGATAGAGCGGGAACATCCTGGGGCTGATGTGGACCTTAGAACAGCATACAACATGTACAATGCCTTTTTTTTCAACATGGAGATCAGCCCAACAAAAACAAAGATTTAGTGGCTTCTGAAATTGATTGAATTTAAAAGAGTTGCAGTCCAGACTTGAGCTTGATGACGTCGCTGAGGGTCCAGGGCAGGCTGCTGGAGGCCCTGCCGGCGGCTGAGGCTCCGGGGGCGTTCTGGGCAGTGATCTCCAGCTCTACTGGCTGGTCAAACACAGCCATGCTGGAGTAACTCTCCACCATCAGCCCGGAGGGTTCTTCTGACTGTCCGGGGACCTTGCCCAGGGGAAAGTTCTTCCACATCACTTTGTCCGTACACACCTGCCACAGAGAGCCCTTGAGCAACGCAGCGTTTTCCGCCGGGAAGTCGGCACTGGGTTGGCCCTGAAGAAACCCTCCGCCGTCGCCGTCGGACGCGGGCCGGCGCGGCGCCCGACGCAGCTCCTCATGCAGACTCTCCAGGGTGTAGATGGGCTGTCCTCTCTGCTCGGCAGCCAGGGTGGTGGCGTCCTCCGGAGCACCTTGTGTGTAGATACTGCAGAGCTTGAACAGCTTGTGGCGTGTCTCGGAGGGCAGGGGGTGCTCCATGTCGTCCAGGATGAGCTGCAGGAGGTGTTTGGTACTGAAACAGGGAGCGTCCAGACAGGCCGTCAGCAGCTGCTGCCATCGCAGGTGAATGCGGTTAACAAAGATCATGTCTTTGATTCTGGCTCGCTTCTGGACTTTGGTTTCAAAATGGCAATCCGGTTTATTGATGTTGCAGCCGATGACTTCAGAGATCCAAGCAGAGATGTAGAAAGCCCTGTGATCGTTGGGCTCATTTGAAAGCTCCTTCAATTCCACAAACAGTTTCTCCAGAAGAATATGGATGAAGAATGGTGAGTTAAAGAGCTTCAAGAGGGGGAGCCAAAACCGCAGAAATATTTGAGGCAGTTGGAGATGAGTGGAACGAAAATCTTCAAACGTTTCACAATCCAATGATTCCAGCTGAGCAACGGTCGGGATTAAGAAGCCATCTTCGACCAAAACATCAAACAGAGTTTCAAAAGAGTCCCGCGCAAAGTGTTTGATCTGAGCAATGACCCAGCTGACCTCTTCAGAGAGGACGGGCTGCTGGCCGGGCAGGGTCCTCAGGAGCCCATCCAGAGAGTTATACTGTTCTTTTGAAAAAGAGATGAGCAGTTCTCTCGCAGTGGTGTAGCATTCGATCTCTTTCTGCTTAGCAATAAGCCCTTCTTCCTGCCGTTTCAGCTCTTCCTCTTCCTCCTCCTCTCCTTCTGACTGGGAGTTCCAGCTCTCGTTCAACCCTCCTCCCAGCTGTCGGGACCAGTACTCCTGCTGGAGCCAGTTTAGAATCAACTTACAGCCCTTTCTACACCAATTTAAATTCGGCAACTTTCGGTGCGTGAAGTCATGTCTAAGGTTTACAATCCACTCAGGGATGTTTAACCTGCCGGCCAGCAGTCTCAGAGGACGGGCCACTCTCCCCTGCTGTCGTTCCGTGATTAGATTCACAAACCGGACCAGCGCTGTACCGTACAGGAGGACCAGGTCGTCCCCCTCCAGCCTCCCCGACCGGTCCAGGATCTGGGCTCTCACCAGGTCGGCTGTGACCTCCACGGCCACCGGGGTGCTGTTGGCGAACCGGACCCTCCAAGCTGATATTCTATGCAAGGCATACTTCTGCAACGAGGAGTCCTTTGAATATAAATATTCCAGCACCTGATCCCACTCGGCTTTGTTGATCCACGCCACCACATGGCGCTTCTTCTCGGAGCTTTTCTTCTTCATTTTAAACACGTGTACACTAAGTCCACGTCAGCTCTATATATCTTTAAGCTGATAATAACAACTACGAATGTGTATTTTCTTCACTTAGAAGTACCAGATGTTTGATCCGAGCTGGGTTGAGGTAGCCACTCTGATATCCAATCCGTACTGCACATGTGCAGAATGATGCGCATGCGCACATATGTCACATAACACAGCCGGACGTAGAAGCTACGCCAACGTGATTATATCATAGCTCTGTTAATGATTTGAGAAATAATAACATGTTCTGGCTTCACGATGACAATAACTAATATTAATTATATAAATAAATATAAATATTCTTATTAAAAAAACACTTTATGTATATTCATAGTAACGTGCCGTAAAGTGATGCGTAACATTGCGCATGCGCAGTACACAGAGCCGTGTATGGGTCGACGTCACCGCCCTCCTCTCTGTATTTCATACACAATAAATGCTGCATGCACACTGACTCCGTTCTCCTCTTGTCTTAATAACCTGTTGCCACCGGTCCACAAGCCATATCCTCTAACTCTGTTCTCTAACCTTTATTTTAATCTTCCTGCGTTAGACGCTCTGCCCCCGCCCCCCCTCTCATGAGTATGTTAAGCTGCGGATGACAATATGAATCCTATCCTGCTTCAATCGGTTGACCGATTGAAATGGAAATTATTTTGAATCAAAAGAGCAAGTGCAGCAAATGGTACCAATTGGTGGTCCCTTCCGCTCACTGAGCGAACAAAGAAGTGGGCCGTACAGTGAACTACACTCCGCACTATGAACGCGGTGACATGGAGACCAAAGACTGTAAAATATGGAGACGTGTGTCTCCGGTGCAGTGCTCCGAGCAGACTGTGGAGGGCAGAAGCACTCAAAGCAGCGTCCGGCTTCCGGACATTCAGAGTAGAGGAAGGGTTTGGAAAAGGCGAAAATGGCGGTTCCGTTTGAAGAGCAACAACTTGCTCAAAAGGTTTACGCTGCATTAAAGGTAACATTAAAATTACACACAAACACGCGCGCGTTTAATTTAACAATGGACTCATATAAAGACGTTATAACAAAGAACGCATTAAACAACGATCAAAGATGTGTGTGTGTGTGTGTGTGTGTGTGTGTGTGTGTGTGTGTGTGTGTGTGTGTGTGTGTGTGTGTGTGTGTGT
>JAOPUA010000001.1:3091881-3104310 GCA_027122455.1 Trisopterus luscus | reverse complement strand
AACTTTCATTCGTAAGGGAAAATTTAGATCCTTTTCTACGCACGGTTGATAAATGAGGCCCCAGGCATTATTAGTGGCCAATACTAAGGCATTCGGCTGATAACCCTATCTGGACCAATGTTCAACCATCGCTGTAAATGCTTCTGAGGGGGGATTCCGCTGGATGTCATGGGGGACCCTAGGGTGAGTTTTAGTCGGAACCATCACTTTACGGGTGACCCTGTAAAGTGCTCAGCCTCGCTGCTCACCCAGGATGCGGCTGGCCTCGCTGCGGCCCGCCTCCAGGCTGCGGCCGGCCTCCAGGCTGTCTGAGCGGCTGTACCCGCTGAGCTGGGCCAGCAGGGTCTCCGGGGACGGCCCAGACGAGCTCTTCCTGAGTTGCGCTCGGAGGGCCATGGCGTTCCTCCGGGCGTGCTCCGCACAGAAGGACACTCTGAGGGGGAGAGGGCAGTGTTGTGTAGAGCAACACAAACACAGACTTCTGCATTAAGAAATCATGGCCAAATGTGTAAGCGTTCTTCTACAATGTATACAATGGCCAGCTACAAAATGATCCATTCATCGAATATGGTGTGGGACATTATTTGTATCTATTTGTCAAATTCATTCATCATCTTCATCTATTTTTTTAAGTGTACAGCATTGTTTTGTTCTGGATCCTTCCGGAACGAAAACCACAAGGATACGGTTCTGCTTGTGGTCACTTCTTTATGGAGCATCTACCCCTGACATCCACCTAACTGTCCACTGAGGCAGCCTAACCAACCCACCGTCCACTGAGGCAGCCTAACCAACCCACCGTCCACTGAGGCAGCCTAACCAACCCACCGTCCACTGACCTAACCAACCCACTGTCCACTGAGGCAGCCTAACCAACCCACCCGTCTTTCTTCTCCACCTTGGGGGCAGCCCCGGGGCAGCGCTTGCCGTTCTTGGCGGAGACGTAGCTGCACTGCTTGTAGGGGGCGCTCTTGTCCTCCAGGACGTGTTTGATGCAGAACTCCAGGCCGTCCAGCCGGGGCTGGGAGCAGGGCCTCTGGGTGAAGGCGCAGGTCTGGGGCTCCTGGGGGCGGGCCGGCTGGCTCACACGCCCGCGGCTCGACGGCAACACATGGATCCTTATCCTGTTCATTGCTAAGCTAGACCCTGTAACACAGTTCAACATGGAATAAACACTAGTATTTTTTTATAATAGGTTCAACAGTCGTCGTTTTCAAGCCAATTCCACTTAGGGAGCCAAAGCTGCATCATTGTGTTCTGAAAAGCTGTGCCTTGATGAACCATAAGTCATCTGCACGGCTCACAGTGGCTCTTCATGTCAACACGGCCTGAGGGAGGGAGGGGGGCTGATGACAGCAGGGTGTCAACACAGCGGTTACCATGACTACACATAGCAGCAGTTACCATGACCGGCTGGCTGCTGAACCCTCTCTGTCCACCGGTAATGACCGACTGATCATTATCCAGGTGGAGATGTAATCATCCACATATGCTGTATTCCAGCGCTATTCACTCTCAGTAGTATCTATATTGAATATTTCACTTGCACAACCATCTTTATTTTGGTACCAAGATGAGATATTATAACCCTTGCAGTTGTCGAGATATACTATATTTACTTAGGGTCTGCTATTTTCTGGAAAAAAAATTTCCCCGTGGTATCAAATATCGATATTATAAGTATTAAGGTATCAAAGTTAGGAAACCCAGAACTTAGCTGGCTACTGAACTCATCTGTCTAGGACTGACACTGTATCCGAAGAGAACAAGGAGAACATTAGAATGCGTCCGTAATGATATGAAATAATCGACTAGAGGATCAATACTGATCGATACTGATCGATACTGATCAGGCCAACTGCCGCCGGTCGGAGCCCCGCCTCCTCCGCGTCACCGCGCGCTGCTGGCCGCGGGGTCGCCATCTTTGTTTGGCAATCTCACTAGTTACTAATCAGCAATCTTTTCACGCAACGGATTATAACACGTTTGTGAAACGGGAGCACTACGTGGTGACATTTATCGATAATAAAGAACATTTTTTTTTCTAATGCGCTCAATTAAAGTGTCTATTAGGTGAAAACGCCTTACCTTCAACGGCACCGCCCAATGCTGCGCTTCTCCTCAGTGCACTGCGGCGCTTCAGACCGCTGCAGCGGCGGGGGGACAAGGCCCGCCCACCTCCGCCCTCATTGGTCGACTCCCACAGTCGGGACGTCATATGAGTCATGCTCACGCCCAGGCACTGATAACTATTTGAGCACATAATGAACATGAACATATAACAAAAAAACATCTAAGCATTTTTTAAAATTCTTAAAGTATTTATTGACAAGATTATATCAACCACATATCAAAAGGATCAGTGTACACAAACAATGTTTTAACTGAAACAAGATCTTTAAATTCCAAACCTGAGCGTCACTTAACATTAAACATTAGGATGTGACAAATATGGACCATGAATAATTACAAAGGTAGAGCTGTGAATTGTATTTCTGAGGCTGCATGACCGTGAGTATCTCCCTTCAATTTTCAGAATTTCTAGGTTTAATTTTCTCTTGTTTACATAAATCCTAATATAAAGACCAAGAATGAACCATTTTCAAATATGATGCAACCTAGTGATATTTACATCTATTATAATATATCAGTTAGACTAACACTTGAAGACCATTAATAAGCATTCTTACTTGGATAAATATTCAGTGCATTTTACATTTCTTAGTGATCAACAGAAGATTGATTCCTGAGAAGAATATAATTCTCATCTGAGCAGAGTTCTTACACCTCATAGGGATATTAAGAAAATGTTGCGTACAAGTCCTTAAGTTATGGAGAAGTGTGCTCACTTAACCAAACTTATTAAAACCTTTATGAAAGATAATCTACAGCAGGTATTGAGCAGGTGTGAATGCAAATCATACAATCATTTTCTATACAAGTTCACACAATGTGATAACCAATACTGTACCACCTTCCTAATGAGCACCCCTTCAGCTGTTCTGTCAGCACAGGAACAGATCCTCTAAGAGTCCGTCCTCACCTCTCAGCAGGTGCAGTCACAGGGTTTTTCAAAACATGTTGCATCACAAATGCGACATTGTACCTGGAAATCCTTGCCATAATTTATTATATGGATACTTAACACAAATTGTGTACATTTGAGTTTACACAACAGCACAAGTGGTCTGCTGAATAGAAGACGGCAATTGAAATAACATAGTATGGCCCTCGAATAAACAAGACATGCATTCACCTATTCAACCTTTTAAACTGTGGATAGTGTGAGAACTGTTTACACATACACCTTGTTCAGAACATAATAAAACAGCCATGACATGTGCTGTCCGTAATGAGGACCACAGTTATTCCAAAGAAGAAACTTTGACAAAAGTATGTATGTAGTTTGTATATCCAAACTCAAACCTTGTACTGAACTGAAGACTGATGTATAATGGCCTTCTTTTGTTTCTGGATGAATACTTGGCCTAACATGATAGTTATTATACCACTGATTCAGGCAGCCTCTGTCCAGACAGGACACATGATGGGACTTAGACCGGCAGTACCTTAGGCTATACACTGTAGACATGTTCAATGACCTGGACAACAAGTTTGGTACAAACATTTTTAGTGTAATTATTTCAGAATGAACAGTATTTATCTATTTTACAACCATTTAAAACAATGACTGCAAAACTTAAAAAAAAAAAATAATAATAACCAGGCTTAAGTAAACTTGATTTTCCAACTTTTCTTATCAAAATGTAAAAATATTTTTTTGTTTTACAATCTTTGTACAGGAGCATATGAAATAATGCAGGTAATAAAAAAAATAGACAGAACAGGGATGGGGCAAAAATGCTATGGGAAGAGTTATTTATATATATATATATAACATAACTCTTCCCATAACATAACTCTTAACTCTTTTTGTTATTTATATATATATATATATATATATATATAACATAACAAAAAAAAATAGAGCTACGAACATGCATTCAAGCCAAGACATAATAAACACTCCTGACTGACAAAACTGAAAGCAGAGGCTTAGATTTCATCAAGAGTATGTTGCTCTTCAATCGCATTCAATTAATAAATACTGTACTATAAAAACATTTAAAAGAATCGCCAGCAAGACTTGAAGTAATACCTACATGATGCAATGCTTCATCTATAATTTCAAGGCGTCAACTTCTTTTTTTTACAGTGACGGCAAAAAAGCCACATCCCACCATCACATTTCATTGGAGTTGAGGTCATACAAAATGTTACATCAAAAATAGTATTTACACGTCTTCCCATAAATATCTTGTTCCTCAGAGTGTCTTAATATTACCCCAATTTGGAGATTTTTTTCCACAAACTATACTTAAGTATGTTAGAAATTATAAAACAGGAGATATCATCCACCATAGGCTGAAAACAGCAACACATGATCACAAACGTTTCAAAAGGAGAACGAATCTACTATAATGTGTAACAAAACGATATCATTGCGTAGGATATCAAGTACAGTGTATGTCCTTGCACCCCCTGAAGCGGTTATTTGGGCAGCGGAGGCAGAGGGGGGGGCGGTTCTGAAGGAAGGGGCGGGGGCCGGGCGCTGTTGCCCCTGGAGTTGGCCCCGTAGCGATAGTCCCCGTACTGCGGTCGGTAGTCGAACAGGGGCGGCTGGGCGGGCTGCACGCCCTGAGCGCTCAGCAGGGAGTTGAGCATCTCAAAGGTGTCCTGGTACTCGTTGGACTGACCGCCAGTGGCGGCGTTGTGTCCGTTTGTGTCCGCCTTGTCTCCCTTGCTGTGGGTGTAGCTGCCCTGGGGGTGGGACAGGCCCAGGGGGAGCAGGCTGTCCGGAGCGTGCCCCAGAGCATGCACCGAGGACGACGACAGCCCCGCGAGCTGGTAGGCGTTGCGTGAAGACTTGCTCATCTTGGCGGGGGCGTGCGGGGCGGCCGGGTCCTGGGGGTGAGTCCTCTTCCGAGAAGCCGAGGACGAGCTGAGCCGGGATGAGTCACTGGGGATCTTTTTGCTGCTGCCCACGGCGGCTCCGGCGCTGGAGGAGTGTTTGTGGGAGGAAGTGGATGAAAGTGGGGCACTGCCAGAGGAAGAATGGTGGTGGTGGTGGTGGTGGTGATGATGGTGATTTGAGCGTTCCCTGTGCTTGTCCCGGCTCTTCCCCTCCTCCCCTGAACTCCCTCTCTGTTTCTCAGGCATCCGGATCCTCACTTTGATGTCCTGGTCCTGACTGCGCCCGCTGCTGCCGCTGTGCCCGCTGCCGGCCGCCCCCCCCAGGGGCAGCCTCATCTTCAGGGAGCTGCGCTCAGGCCTCTCCTTCTCAAGGGGGATCTTGAGGATGATGGGTGAAGGGTTATTTACATCTGAAGAGGAAGAAGAGCCCGAGTGAGAGCTGGGCTGCTGGTGATGGTGCTGCTGCTGCTGCTTGTCTTTCCTGGGATGCTGCTGCTGACCAATGAGAGCTTGGGCGGCGTTGGCATAGTCCCGCTTCACGCTGGCCTCCATGTTCTCTAGCTTCCTCTTCTGAGCGGCCAACACGTCGGCGTTCTTGGCGCGGTACTCGCTGAGCGACACCTTGGCGGGAGCGTGCACCTCGTGGTTGGGCGGCGGCAGCTCCTCAGAGCCAGGCTTCATGTCTGGGTGCCAGTGCTGGGCGCTGCCCATCTCCACGCCGTCTTTGTCTCCGAGGGAAGAGGAGGGGCCTGAGAGGCTCATGAGCCCCGCCAGGGTGGTCTCAGAAGAGGCCATGGAGATCATGCTCATCATGGCGTCCGTGGGGTCCCCCTCGTCCTGGGCTTTAGACTTTCCTTTTGCCGTCTGACCCCCGGCCTGGAGCAAAGCATGTACGTGAGCATTACTGCCCTGACACGTCTTTATACATGACCCACTCATCTCCAAACCAGAGCTCAACCACTTATGCGACTTACTTTCCAGTTACGAATCCGTTTTAATCTGCTAGGCGTCTTTTCCAAGATCTGCAGAAACTCATTTGTCAGTTCTGAAAGAAACAGGAAAGGTCAGAATGATGTGTGAAGCAGTGAAGCTTCTCCCAGGGCTCATTGACTACATGGTGGCTCGCCTGCCAACACCTACCATCCAGCAGCTCCAGCGTCACAGTGGGCTCCACATACTCCCACCAGTGCTTGCTGTCTGTGGAGACTGGGATCTCCCAGTTGGACCATTTGCAGGCCAGATGGATGCACACGCAGGCGACAATGGGCGGGCTGTACTGCAGGCAGAATGTGGTCAGGTGCAGACTACACACCGCATGGGGGCCCGGGAGTCGCGTCACAGAACACAGGAAGACAAAGGCAGAGACAAATCATCAGCGGTGGACCAAGGACAGATACATAGGACTATCGCTTTTTTCGATAGCAATGTTTAGCCCTCTTTGACAAACTCCAGGCCCTTAAAGAGGTTCCCCAAAGAACCACGGTCCTACCTGTTAGTGGCCATGAAGTAGGAGGTCTGGGCCAGGTCCTTACTCGCTGGAACGATAAAACCAGAGAGGCATGCTGACATATTCAAACGGATTAGTCTTTCATTTCAGGGAGAGGAATGCCATCTTGCGTATGTTGATGCTTACCTCTAACGAGCTGAGTGCACTTGACAACATGCGTATGAGGGTGGTCAATGGTGATCTCAAAAGCTGAAAGCAAGGAAAGACAAAAGAGGCATCTGATCAATAAAGGTTCCCACAAACACTAGACACTCTTGCCGTCTTAGACCCAATTGACTGCTGCGTGTTAAACGGAAAAATAAAACTGCATGATCTCCTCAGGTGGTGACCTGGGCAGAAATATGCAGCGTCAACTTATGGACTTTGTGTGTTACGGTTTGGTGTTTAATTGTTTAACCCCATGTGTTGACCTTGGGTTGCATCAACTGAATCTGGTAGAGATGTGAAAGCACTTTTACAAATCATATTAATATGTTAAAAGAATATAGACAAACATGATCTGCCCGGCCTGTGTATTGGGAGGAATACGGAAAGGTTAACACTAGAAGTAATAAAGACGGACACCAAGATTATTATCACCACATACATCAACAACGATTTAAAAAACAATCAATTGATAAATATAGGGATGGGCATTTATATACTTCTCAGATCAGTGAGCTGAAAGATTCAGTCTTTGATAACATCTGTCTGCCCTTTATTGAACATGCCCACAGAGTAATATGCCTCCGGATGTTTGGGCCGGTGAGGGGAGCTCATCCTACCAGTACTATCAGCTGCTCACTTGCAGTGCCCATTACTAGCCTCTGCTTCAATAAAAGAAAAAAGCTTTAATGGAAACTAGGTATCCAAAGTAATCCCAGCCAAGACATTGCTTCAATGCACAGGTAAACGTAATCTTCTTCACCAATTCCATGGTGGGAAAATGTTTACCGTTTTGAAGACGGTACTTGTATTTTATAGCAAGCTTGTGTTAGTCATGATGTCTACACAAAGGCAACAAGCATTGACACATTTTTGAGTGCCTTTCTATTAGAAATAAATAAAAATAACACCAATAAAAAAATATATAAATGCCAATGCTGAAGTTTATAAAAGGACATAACAGTAGCAGAGGTAAAGGGAGTGATTACTGAGCAGACAACTCGTACTCATGAGTACATGAATGGTCTTTCCAGTGCTGGCAACTGCATGTTAATGTTCTGTGAACGAGATCATGTGTTATTTCAGCCCTTTAAGCACATCTCTAGCTCTGGGGAGAGGGGGACCCAAGTCTTCAATCCCAACTTACCCAAGGTCTGGAGTATAATGCTCTCCAGAATGACCAGGTCTTGGGCTTGTTGCAGGTAAGCCTGAGGTTAGAGGACAGGCAGGTTACTTACTGGGAGCCACTCTCTCTCTTAACTCGCTCTCGCCTCATCTCTCATCCGGCATCCTGCTTAACAGCGCTGCCCTTTATGGGCGCAATGGGCTGAAATCATTCAGTATCTCCCGATGTTAAAACAGCAAATCAGTCACACAAACAAGCAGACTCCCCCAAAATGTCTGTGAAGGTAGAGTAAGGAACAGGAAATGCGAAGAACAAAAACAAGCAACAAATTGGCTTGTTTATTACATATCATCCATTCTAGAAAGAGAAAAGTTATGGTGAGTATTGTCGTATAAATTTAAGATCCAATTAAAGCCAAAAGCTCTTAATACAGATCCAACCATTGGCCACCAGAATGTGCGGTGATTAAGTCTAGTGCCTGAACGCTGCGCTTCAGGACTAAATAACCAGACTACGGTTCTGGGGCCGATCGGAAACATCCTCCAAAGTAGTTTCTAGAAGGAAAAAAAAAACATTTCCTGTTCAGTACTGTAAAATACTTACGTCACTGCGTACGTCTGGAGACGGATCCTGGGGGTTCAGGCAGGCATGCGTCACCTTGATAACGTGCTCCAGTTTGCGGGGCTGCTCTTCCACCTTGGCAGCCAGGAACAGCGTGGCTGGAGCAATGACCTGATGGAGCCCAATGGAATGGGAGAAAAAGAACAGGTACATTTAGACATCTGCTGTAAGGGAGTACAGATCATGCAGTAAACACCGAAAAGATTAAATAAACAATATAAATAACTTTACTTACATTTCTGTGAAATCTGGTGAAAGACTGCACCATGTAGAATCGGTGCATGTACACAATGGCAGTATTTATAGTAAGCTGTGAACTGACAACATTTTATTAAGGGCAATAGATGCATGTATGTGATTCCGTTTAATTTGCACGATCGGCCACATCTAAGCCATGACTTGTTTACCATGTTTCGGTTGACTACAAATAATGACAGTTGAACCACAACATCCACAGCGCTTGTAAACATGAGATCCTTGCACATACAGACCAAGCCTGTCTGCAGAACAAGCTTCCCAGGGTTGTTTATGTGGACTAGAATAGTATTGTAACTCACTCAACGCTTAATTTGTCCAAGAGCAACATACAACTGTTGCTCTTGTATGCAGTCATACAAGTTCAATAGTTTGACATTGCATTTGCGACAGGAAACCAGGAGGTCCCACGGAGGTCCTTAAGACCCGCCTTGAACGGAGGCCTGGTCTCCGTTAGTGAGCGGAGGGCCTCTCGGTCAAACACGCTAACCTGGGGCAACACATCACCTCCCCCGCTTCGCTGTGACCCATCGAACACCATTGACCGTCCGTCTCATAGTGATCTAACTGCACCCACCGCTGACTTTAACCCACAAGCGGCACTTTCACCAGACCGGTCTCTGGGCTAACGGGCTAGCTGCTTTCCTCTGGACAAAAGATACACGTTGAGCCTCTGGCCCATGTCCTGCAGGAGGTTCGCGGCCTGTTGTCTGTACGACAGCTCCTTGTCACAGTCCAGGCCTGCTCGCCGAGAGGGGCTGTTTTCGATCTGCTGCCGGGTGAAGTACCATTTGTTATTGTTGCTTGCAGGAGGAGATGGAAACGAAGCCGCCATTACTGAGGAGAACGATGTTTTAAATCGGGCTGCGTCACAGGAACCTACGTCACAGCCTGGCCACTATAAGGTCCTGCGCTTCACTCCCCCACCGCAGGGGGCGCCCTTCACTCAGAACTTATTTTATTACATCTTATACAAGTAAAAAATACAAATATGTATAAGTATGTAGCAGCATAGATCACAATAATAAATAATCAAATAAAGTAAAGTAAGTAATGAGAAACTAAAACAGTGGTAATGGTGAAGTTATGAGTAATAATAAGTTATGAGGACTAGTAAGGTGTTAAGTGTTCCAGGGGTAGTGGCATCGTATCCACGGTTGATTGTAGTGCAAAAATGCTGTGCAAATTACAGAAAAATATGTATTTAAAATATGTGTTGTTGCAGTGTGGGTTGGTTTGGGCGTGGTGGATTCTCCAGGAGCCTGACTATGATCCTCTGGGTATCCTCTGCCGTTTCCCCGACGACAGAAGCTGAAACACAGCTTCAACCACCTATTTTCTTTAACCTGCCCCCTATTGGTTTATGAATAATTCTTCAATGATGGATTCAAATCCATGATGTGAAAATTAAACCCAACTCATAAATATGGCAACGGTGGTCTAATGTTTGACTGCTCGGTTTGGGCGGGCAAGAGAACGCAAGCCGCTCCGACCAACTCTGCAAGGACACACCAAGAGGCACATATCCAAAAATTGAGAACAATTTATTTAAGATCACAAAATGTTACAAAAAAAATGACACAATATGAAGCAGTTAGCATTCATTAAATGCTTAAGTAATAAAACAAAATTATGATCTACATCAAGTTATTTACACTTTTCCAAATCTCTCAGCACGCTTCATTTTCTTTGCCTGAAAAACAAAAAGTAACAATCAGCATCAATTGTTGTGCTCAAAAAGTGTCAAATAAAAGATGGTTGATGGATGTCAACCAGGAGAAGAGACTACCTCCACTTCTGCGCCTCCCACTGAAGACGCAGCTGTCTGAGCTCCAAACCGCTCCTTCCTCTTCTTCAGTTTCTCATCTTCCTCCACCTTCATTACACAAGACAACCATTTAGTGACAAACCAGGACTACACAGGAAGCTTCAGTTGACTAAGTCAACTTCATCAGATACTGTCCAAAGGTCACCTTCTGAGAGATGGAGGAGACGTTCATGCCAAACCGCTCTGCTCTCTTCTTCAGCTGGTCCACGCTCACCTTCACGTGGAACACAAGAGTTCATTGTTCATGAAAGCTTCATTAATGGAATCAAAGGGTTCAAAAACATCTAATTGTTCTAGTCGGTTGATAATACTCACGGCTGCTTTGCCACTGGCCACCACACCTGCAGAAACACAGGTTTGAGTTGGATCAATGAAGGTGTACTATATCATATCTATATATACACACTAAGGAACGACTAATATGGATTTTTTTTATGGCCGATTCTTTTTTATCAGCCGATGACCGATACGCTGATACTGATTTTCTTGAGCCGATATTTGGAGTCGATACTGCTTTTGCTCCCTCAATTTACCTCATAAAATGACAAGGATATAAAAAATAATAATAAATAAAAATCAGCCGACACACGTAAAAAAAAAAAAAAAAATCGGCTGGTCAATAATACACATACATATAAATATATATACATATATACACCATCTGACAGCGTTCTGAAGGGCACACAGAGCATGTATGTGCTCACCTGGAGAGGGGCTTGGAGCGGTGGCAGGCAGGCCAAACCTGGACACAACAATCCTCATTAGATTCAGAACATTCACTTTCAGATCCCACCAGAGGAACAACACGGCGGAGAGGCTCACCTGGCAGCTCGTACGGCCTTCTTGCTCTCTGCTGTGGCCGGTATATTAAAACGCTCTGCTCGTTTCAGCATTCGCTGAAATAAAACAGTTTAGTAACAATATGCGTATAGCAATGGAGTCTCATAATCGAAAGACACCTGTCTTTCGATTTTTAGTACCCGTCAAATGCTATTAAACATAAATTGTGGTAACCACCAATTTAAACGTTCACAGCATACAAGCAATTGCTTTGAAAGGGCATGTTTTTCTTCTGAAAAATATATACATTATAACATTAAAACCACCTGAATCTGGTCATTGCAGCTGTACTCTTAAATGGTACTAGTGGAATCATCGTTCTGAGAGCAGAGCGTTATATGAATCACAAACCATTGAAAAATCCTTTTGAGCTGGCAAACTGGAGAGGACCTAGAGTCCAGCCCCCCTGGGGAGCAGAGCGCTGGGGAACCAAGGACATTTTAAGGGCACTACATACCTCAGTGGAGGAGGCGGGGGGGGCTATCTTCACCACTTTGGCCTCAGCCGGACTGGAATGAAATCAGGAACAAAACATAGTCAGAATGGTCTTAAGAGGATCCTGTTGGTACACTAGAGGGGCTCCGGGCCATACCGCCACTCTGCATTTCAATCATACCGGCTTCTTTAACTGATGAGGCTCGTCCGTCAGATTCTGTAGTGTTGTGTCCATGACGCTCACTTATATTGCCTCTTTTAAGCCTACCTTAAAATCTGTTTAGTTTGTTAGAGTGGTGGTTGTTTTAGACAGATGGAGACACACATTACGATCTCCCGATATGACGTTCATATCCCCCATTTTGCCTCCTGATCCAACAGCTCACTGACAGCCAATTTCTTTCAGAGTGGTCCTGATCACACACTGGACAAGTGTCAACAGGTTCACACAATGTTAATACCATGTCCTTGATATTAGGAAATAAACCGGCATTGAATATCGATATCAGCAGCCTAACGGTGGGAAATATTGTCAGAAGTCCAGTCTTTACACCAAAAATAATCTGGGCAAAATCCAGCCTATATCCAGAATATCGGCTAACTAGTGTCCCCGTGGTGCGCTCATAGACTGTAAAATATATGGACAAAGCGTCTGTGACGTCACACGTAGATTTCTGAAGAACGCAAATGAAGCCGTTT
>JAOPUA010000001.1:3041009-3056123 GCA_027122455.1 Trisopterus luscus | reverse complement strand
GCCTTTGTGCACTGGTATGTGGGTGAGGGGATGGAGGAGGGAGAGTTCTCTGAGGCCAGAGAGGACATGGCAGCCCTGGAGAAGGATTATGAGGAGGTGGGAGCTGACAGTGTTGGAGATGGGGAGGGGGATGAGGAGTATTAGATGTGTTTTATGATTTGCCTGGAATTGTGGTCCTTGATCAATTGTCGGTAATAAATCTTTCTAAAAGCAGTCTTTGATTATCTTTATTGAAGTTGACTTGTCCTTTTCAGACCTTGACGTGAGCGCCCCTGGAAACATGGTAAATAAATGCAACTTTTTTGGGCATGGTTTTTGTCAAAGGTGTGAAATAAAATTATGCTTTTGAGTGTATGATTCATGAAAAAAAACGTAGCCCAATCCTTGTCATTACCGCTAGAAGCGAGCGTGGGGGCGCTGCCCCAGCTGCCCGCTCAGACCAGCTTGTATAGGTACGCGCTTAAAGACCGTCACCAGCACCAGTGGTGTGTGGCGTTGCGTCTCCAGCCAGTGAGCAATATATATTTTTTTACATTTCTCACAGTGCAAATACTTTTTTGAATACATTTTTGGAAGTCCATGTTGCAAATATAACGACAAAGAACTTTCAAATGTTGATGCATGATTGTGGGCTGTATACAATTTCGGGTCTTCTGGAAATGTTTGGTCGCCATGTCATTCAGCTTAATATTTAATATATTGGCACACTCATCATTACCGAGAAAATGTCAAACTGGCACATGTTGAAAAGGTTGCTGACCCCTGCCATAAATAGTCGTATGAACTCAAGTCAATTGGGTTTACGGTTGCAGTTCTTCGTCAAAATGACAGCATTTCTAATGGCAGCTAGAAGGCGCTGTAGGCTCGCATTGCTCACTGCTTTACGTTTAAGTAAAATTACGTTTTTTTTAAGTTGTATGTATTAAGCGTATTGTCTAGGATATACAATATATCTGAACAAGAACCAGGGCAATGCGTTTCAGAGCGGGTTTCCAGCCTGCTCCCTGACCGCAGCGCGGTCTAAATGGAGCTCGGTTCCCCTGGCGGTCGGAGCGCAGACTTGAGGGACAGGTGCGGGTTAAAAATACCAACTGTTTTCCGTTTTCCTCAGTTACTGGACAGAATGTTAACTGAAACGTAGGTACAACATTTAAGGTTTTTCGATATGGGACTATATGGTCAGTAACAGAAACCCAAGGAAACATTTAGGTGGGAACATTCAAAAATGTTTTACAAGGCGACGTATTTTTTCTGCATTTGCTTCTTTGATCTGACCAAATCGCATCAATCCTTGTGTGTGTGTGCGTGTGTGTATGCGTGTGTGTGCGTGTGTGTGCGCGTGTGTGTGTGTGTGTGTGTGTGTGAAAACAGGACCCTGCACCCATGTAAAAAACGAATGCACAAAATACGGATGTAAAGTAGTTTATTACATTATTGAAGCTTGTCATGGAAAAGTAAATTAATGCAGTTTTTGAACGTCTTTGACCAGATGCATCATACATTTTTAGGTCATAAGTATGTGTGTCTGGGAACAAATAAAGCACAGCTATTCCTGTTTTCCAGATTTACACATGCGAGCACCAACAGATTAAATTCTATTCGAAATGTTTTGCTGCGTTACATTAATTGTGAATTAGTGCATGAATTATAGGATCCAAGGAGAACTATAAAACCTTCCGGAGCGCATCAGTGCTGTAAGACGTGGAGCTCATCATTCCTTTCCTCCATCTTGAGATAATCTCAGTTACAAAGATTAATAAATAGCTTTTTAGGTATACATTTTCCCCCAATTTTTTACCTATGCATAGTTGCCTATACTGTAATGAACACAGTTTTTACAGTTTATCATCGCACCCTTTTCTGTACCAGCATCCAACATAACCGCTAAAACCTAACCAACCTATCATGTGACATTGTTTTTACATAAAAAAATATAAGCAGGACTCGATAACATTCACGCCCAGTCGTATTATTTTTTCTACACTTTCATTCATCAACTCCAAACAATGATATGTAAGGTGTGATTTTGCAATTATTCAAATGAAATACAAATGCATTGTGTAAAGTCCAAAAAATTCCAATTCTAATGTGGTTTGTACAGTTCATCACTGCTCAACATACAGCCTTGGTTAATAGCCTTTCCACAAAGAAAAGAAGCAGTGACATAAGGGAGACTTGCTCATGTGCTCAAACTCAATCCTTGTCACAACCTATTTGAACAATACATTCTCCAAATCATTTGGAGCTTTGTTCCTAAAAGTACTAACATTGAAAAGCTCAAAAAGACCTAAGGACAGTATTAAGTTTGTATATCTTGCCCATATTCAACCAGAAAGCAATTGTAAATAGAAATTAACAAACAGCAGCAATAATTTAGTTACCTAGTTGAAACATTCGGGAATCCACCAACATTTTTAAATCGATCTACTATGTGCCTAAAGAGCAGGGCAGCAACTGCCAGTCAAAATATTTGGTTTTTGAAGCTGCCTGTAATGTGTTGACACACTGTTTCTTGTCATCTTTGCCAGTCATAGCATGCTCGGGCATTCACTGAAATACATCACGTAGCCGGACCCCAGTCACAGGGCCCAGAGACCCCCTACATACAGCATCACATTCACATGTACTGAGTTTCATCCAATGTCATTCTGATTCGGACAGGAGCTCCTTCTATACCCCTCTTGAAAGTGTTTCATTTAGCCTCTGTCTCTTTAGCAGAACCTTGGGAGAGTGGTGGTCATCCATATAAGGCATTTCTTCCCAGAGCAACTCCCCGCATGATCTCTGGTTTTTGCTGAAAAGGCAGACTAAGCGACTCCTCTCCAACTTTGCTAGTTGACCTGCAGGAGACCAGCAGACGACAAATAAGAGGGAGATAAATACATTATTATACATTTTCACTAAAGTTGTACATATCACTTCACCGATGCAGAGATTATGTACAAAGTTCAAACATAGTTTTGGTATACTACAGAGTCATAGATGAAGCACTTCCTATATTGGAGTTTAAACACTCAAACCTAACCACAGATGATGTTGTTTGGGCACGAGCGATTATTCTTACTTGTATTTCCCCAGAGAAGGGGACTGTCCCTTAAGTTTCATTGTGTGTTAGTTTCACCTTTATGTGTAGACTCATGATAAGATGTGTACGAACAGAATGGCCAGGCCGATGTTCAGAAGGATGACCATACAGATCATGATTGCGTTCGGACCCTTGGAAAGAAAGAAGAAGATGACAATCAATACAAAGATTTAAAGTCTGAAAAACATATGCATCACTTCCAAACAGAAGAGCTGTGCAGGCAGGCATTGGCATGGAGAGGCATATATTAGTATATAAGTGCAAGTCAAAGTCCTATCCCTTGAAGACAAAAGTGATTATATATTTGCCCTAAACATGACTTTATTTCTATGAAAATTCTCGTCCTTTCGCCTAAGGCATCGCTTTCTCATGATACAGCCCCCTTTGGTTCCTTTGATGAAAGCCTGGGCGTCATTCTTAATAGTGTGTTTTGGTTTGTTTCTTTTAATCCCCAAAGATAATGGGTCATGACTGTAAATAAATAAAGTGTGGCTTACACCTTGTTCTTAACACTATGTAAGCGGAGACAAACAGTTGTTGCGTTCTCAAACAAATTGTACATTAAATGTGAAGATAAGCAGCCTTACCTCCAACTCCACAGAATCTACAGTCTTCTCTTTACTCGGGACCTTCATGACGGTCTTTGGCTTGGCCTCTACTTTGGGCTCCACCGTGGGTGGTGGTGTGACCACTGGCTGGCCCATCACAGCCTTGGCTTCAACCGGTTTGGCTACAACCTTAGCTTGAAGTGTTGGTGTGGGCGACGGTGCGGGGCTGGCCTCCTGTCTCTCTGCTGGCTTGGTCTCCGACCGGCTTCCCGGTCTGCTGGGCGTTCTGGCGGGTTCCACGCTGATTCTAGGGACGGACGCGGCCCTGGAGGGGGGGGCGGACAGAGGGTTCAGCTCGCCAGGCGTCTCAACGGGTTCGGGCTCGGACTCGTGGGCAGCTATGGGCGGTGCCTTGACGACAGGTTGGGCGGTTTGGTCTTCATCTTTGGAGATGAGGCCGGTTCCAACGGAGGCAGGTGCCGCGGGGTCCACGGGCGCGGCGGGGCTCTCCTCCCCATCAAACTTCTGCAGCTGCTTGATCTCCAGGTCCGAGCCCGGCTCGACCCCGCTGCTCTGGCGGCCGGAGGGAGCCGCCGCCTCAGCGGCCTCCGGAGCGGAGGTGGAGGCCGGGGCCGGCACAGAAGTGGAGGATGAGGGGGTGATGGGGCGGCTGGCGGTTCTGCTGTTCGCTCTGCTGCTGGCTGTGCTGCCTCCACCTTTACTACTCTTCTCTCCGCTCCAGCTCCCTGGGCGCAGCAGCGGGGGGTCCTCCTGGGGGGGGATGCCGGGGCTGGGGGAGGGCGTGCGGGCCGGAGTGGAGCCAGGCATGAGGCGGTCCAGCTCGTTGATGGAGGGGCTCTCCGGGGGCGTGGGCAGGGGCTCCTCCTCGGCCAGCAGCGGCTCGTGCATGTCTGTGTCTACAGTGTCCTCCACCCCGTCCTGGAGCAAGCGCTTCCTCAGATACTCTGGACCTGCGGGGCCCATATGGTTACACATACAGACAAGCCATACATACAACACACATGCATCAGGTGAAAAGAGGCATTATGACTTGAGATGAAGACGGAATGTTTCTTCTCTCTGAAGACGATGGACTGCTTATCCCTGACACCCTGAACTTTGATCGATGGGTTCATTTCTGTCTGCCTCATTAGTCATTTACGTTGGATATGACATCATGCAAATGAAACCATGTCACCGTGTTGTTCTTGCTCTTTTCTTTTAATTTTGTAAAGGTCTCATTGAGGTAGAGGCTGTTATTGTTCTTTACACATAGCAGTCAACTTTTATAAACCGCAGCAATGTTTGATTGCATGCTGCAGTACATGTTCTCTCCCTGCTGGGCAGGATAGGAAAGAATGCATCCCAGGCTTCAGTCACGACGTGTCCTTGTCTACTTGTAGCATCAGCAACAGACCGCTTTGCACTGGTCGCTGTGGTGCTTCGGTGTAAGATCAAAGCAGAAAGCAGAGGGGAAATGAAAGGCTCTTGGTAAAAGGTATATATCCATGGGTCTACAAGGTTATTTTTGTCTAGCGGTCTGCCTATCTTCAGCAATACGTTCTCTTCCACACTATTACAGGAAGACCATGCTACATGCTAAATAAAATAATCACTATAAAGTTGCATTTATTTGTGTATTGCCTTTGTTTTCTTTCTAATGTATTTTATAGTTCTTTACCTCCTTACAATATAGGTTTGTGTTCTTTGTATCTCTTGTCAAAATATAATCAGATAATCAATAATAATAATAATAATAATCAAGCAGCATTCCATTATTACAACTAGATCAGTATTATGAGTAACATTTGTATCCTATCTGTGTGTAGAATATGTGTGGATATGCAGAGAGCAGAGCCCGGACCTGGCTGGTGGAACGAGGGTGACAGCTCTGTGGCCACCAGCCGGGCGATGCTGGACTCTGAGTTGGAGGCGATGGACGCCTGGTCTGCTCCCTCCGCCTTGGCCCTGGCGTGGCTCGTCCTGAGAATGACAACATCCTGTTGAACCCCTCGGCCGCACAGCAGAACTCTGCTGCTGCTGTGATGCAGTGAGCACCTTGTTCCTCCAGGCCGTCGTCTCGTGTCGAGTTAGTCGTAGACTTCCTAGTTATTGTTAGTGAATCAGACACGCATGGCACTGGCCTTTAGAGTCTGGGTTCCTGTGATGCTGCTGTGGAAGGCAGTTTGCACACTCAGAGGTTTTTGCGCAACATGCAATAAATCGCAGTATGAAAGTGTAATTTGAAGTGGAGGTAATAGTGGTGAGGTGTGTGGACAGGCCCCGCCCAGCGTCCTCAGTGTCCCTGTGGACAGGCCCCGCCCAGCCGTCCTCAGTGTCCCTGTGGACAGGCCCAACCCAGCGTCCTCAGTGTCCCTGTGGACAGGCCCCGCCTAGCCGTCCTCAGTGTCCCTGTGGACAGGCGCCGCCCAGCGTCCTCAGTGTCCCTGTGGACAGGCCCCGCCCAGCCGTCCTCAGTGTCCCTGTGGACAGGCCCCGCCCAGCCGTCCTCAGTGTCCCTGCGGACAGGTACTGTGTGTGTGTGTGTGTGTGTGTGTGTGTGTGTGTGTGTGTGTGTGGGGGGGGGGGGGGCCCACGGTTCATTAGTATTATTGGCTGCAGAGCCACAGGGGGCCCTTTTCTGCATCACACTGCAACACAAACTAATCAATCCGGTCCCATATGAGAAGGATTAGCAGGAAGTACAGAGCTCTGATCTGGTCTGTGTGTGTGGGAGATTTAACTCTTTAACCAATGTGAAGGCATTTGCCACTGTTCCAGTAGGCCTACCTTACACCTTATACCTTATACAAGTATCAAGTACAAGTATCAAGTGTCAAACGGCGCCAATTTCCTGTACATTGTAAACAATTGGTTTGACTTCTATGCAATACAAGAATACAGCTGTGAGCCCTCAGATGTAAATGGATGTTCAAAGCATCAAGATCAACACTATTCTTGAAGAAGAATAAAGAAAGAAAGAAGAATGAAACCGTGCCTGAATGACCTCATGCTACACTGACACAAGATTAATAGGGGAGTATTTGTGATTTTGAATACTATGTGAATGCTTGAAATACTGTAACGTTACACTGGTCTGAATATAGACCCCCCTCCCCCGCCCCTCCCCCATAGCCCCCCAACCCTCAAGACACCCCTCCGCCCTCCCATGGGAGGTGGAGTAGAAGCAGGGAGGCACTTCCTGTTGGGACCATCAGCACCACCCTTGAGTTTCCCCTCCACCTGTCCAGGCAGACAACATCTCCTCCTCCGGGAGGGGGGTCCTTCTCCCTGGTCCCCACCCCCCTCGGGCCTGCATGCTGCTAGTGAGATAATGTGAGGGCTGGAATGACAGCGCTCCCCTGATATGTAGCAGCTGTTACGCACTGAACGGTCCAGCAGGGACACAGGGAGACCGCTCGCTGCTGCTGCTTCTAGTCCATTGGAACTTTTCTGAACATTTCAGGGAAATTACTCAGTGAAGTAGTTAACACCACCAATAACTCGGCCCGCTTTTTACATTCCTTCAACCTATCCCCTACCTAGGTGTTTTTGATTTGGTTTCTCTAGCTCATTATTATTATTAACGACTCTTTAACATGAACAAACCGACCTGATTCCCCGTTTCAGTTCAACTCGTTTGTATCGTTCGTTCTCCGTGCCTCGACTCCCAGCTTCACCCACTACTAGTAGCTGAGTCGCGCTGACTCACGAGTTGCCGTTCGTTCACTGACTGTACTTGGCGGTGAAGACTCGAGGACTTCAACAACATCCCAATTCCGAACATGAAACGCTACTCAGCTTAAAGGAACTTAGATAATGTTGTGTTGATTGATGACCGTTTGCAACACTTACGATCGTGATTTTTTTGAGAATGAGAACGAGGGAGGAGCTGAGTCTGACCGACTCAGTGAGTCACTGAACGACTCTTCTTGGCAAACTGACCGACGCAAACTGATTCATTCAAACAAATCATGAAATCCACCACTAGCTCATTGGAGCTAGAGGACTTGGCGGTAAAGACTCGAGGGTGGGGTCACTCCTCTCCCTCCTACAGGGTGGGGTCACTCCTCTTCCTCCTACAGGGTGGGGTCACTCCCCTCACTCCTACAGGGTGGGGTCACTCCCCTCACTCCTACAGGGTGGGGTCACTCCTCTCCCTCCTACAGGGTGGGGTCACTCCCCTCACTCCTACAGGGTGGGGTCACTCCCCTCCCTCCAGCTGCTCCTACAGGGTAGGTTCCCACGTTGTGGGTGGGAGAGACGGATGGGGACGGATGGCGCCTTCCCAAAGTGAATGGACCTGTTTCCTACTCCTATCAGCTCAGAATGGTTGTTCCGTTTGTAAAACCAAATCTCTGTGTTATGCAGAAGCATATTAACTATACGTCTATTACATACATAAATAATAGTATCAGCATTGAGATGTGTTAATGTGTGAATGGGGGAGCAGTGGTGCTAGCGTACGTGTTGGTGTATATCTTCACTGGTCTGTGATGTACTAACGTACTGAAGGCGTCCCCCAGGCTCTCCCTGCAGCCGGACCTTAACTCTGTCTCCCCCATGGTGACCACGGCTGCTGGTGTGTGTGAGCGACAGGGGGGTACTTGTGGGACAGATATATAAACAGTGTATCTAAGTTGTCAAGGAAAAACTTTTAACTATTTATTGTAATAGGAAACCAATTATGGCGTAACGTATACCATGCATGTTCCTCCACAGGGCTGAGCAGCGCTGTATATAATGAGTGTGTTGAAGCAGCCCTACTGAGGCTGCCCTCAGCGCCTGCTCTCTGTCACGCCACAGCCGGCCCTGCTGACGTCCAGCACCAAGAGGCCTGTCACCCTGGCATGTGCTACTGGATCTCTGCGGAGGGTCCAATTCAACTATAAAAAGTAAGGTTGTGTATGTGGGTAAGTCTTCTGTGTGCATGTGTGTTGTTTGTGTGTGTGCATTTGTCTATTTGTGTGTATATGTGTGTGCTTGTGTGTGTGTTAATGCCAGCGATAAGAGGAAGAATAAAGTGGAAGGAAAGATTGTGAGTGCAAGCCAGACAGTGATGAAGAATACGATGAAAGGAAAGAAATTAAGAGTTGATCGGCTTTATTTTAAAAGATGGCCGACACATCCGTCCATGAGGCATTATGTCTGTCAAAAGGTAAGTGAATCACTTAATTGTGAGACCATCCAATGCCACATTGTTGTCGACGGAAGCATCAAAGCTAGGGTAGGCAGGCAGCAAGCTAGCAGGTAGCTAGCTAGCAGGTAGAGAGACAGAGAAGTGAGCCATCCAATACATTCATTCGGGCCGGATGAAATGACCACAGATACCAGATTTTTAAATTTTATTATTAAGTATTTAATTTATTGCTTACTGCAGGGATGTTAAGAGATTTTGCCTACCATAGCTTTAACAGAGCGTACTTTAATTGCACGCTCCTTTTAATCATGACATCTGTCCGGCATTTCCCTTGTCCCTGATGTAACCAGAGCCATGCCTTGTTGACGTCTGTCACAACCACAGAGCGCCTGTGTCAGCAGCAGGCTGCATGTGTGCAAAGCCACACACTAGAGGATCTAGGTGCTGCCCCGTCTATATGCTAAGCATTTATAACCAAGCACTTGCTTATGAGCCGGAGGTCCTAATTATATCCGCTGAACCATTCGACACCGCTGCTGACGCAAGGTGGACTGGTGTCTGACATCTGTAACTGGTGCATGTTCAGTGATAAGGTCCATAAAAGCTCCTACGCCTACGCTCTGAACTGTTTCTGAAATACACCCAGGTTAAGAGATCACAGGAGGGGCATAAATGAACTGTGTAGCAGAAGGAAGTTGGAGACTGGAGTCATTACAAAGGTTTTTATAGCTAAAGATATTGCGAGAGGAGTAGCTCATTCAGGTCAGAAGGTGTGCCTGGCAGGCATCTGTGACTAAAGGCAGTAGAGGTGAGTTTAACAGACAATGAGGAGGAGGGGGTGGATCAGCTGCTACATTCTCCCCTGATTGGGATACAAGCAGGAGTGTGGCCTATCCATATTTAGTCAGAGCTCCTCTGTGACACAGGGGCCCATCCATGCGTCATTTGCACCCAGAATGGGAGACCACACAGACCCTTAAAACACCCGGCCCGCTGCCCCCAACCCACCTTCCCTCCAACTCAACACAACCACAAGCAGAGACAACTTTGCCTCAACTGGACCTGGTTGAGGTCTGGCCCGCCACTGACGGCATGGCCGTGTATTTTTAACTCTTGACTTCCTCCAACAAAGAGGGTTGTTTGGGCACACTAAAAAGCCAACACAGCTTGTGCACTTTAGGAATGCACATTGTGTGAGTTTGTCTTGCATAATAAGGGATTCCAGTGTACGTCCTTCCAGTACTGTATGAGAGCCATAATAAATTAGTTAAATGCAGGATAGTGTGTGATTTGTTCTAGCTAGACAGTGTTACATGAAGCACTGTTTAAAGTAGTGCCATCTTAATGAGTTCCATTCTTAGCTCCTGGTAAGAAGCTCTTGACTATCCATGGAAGGCTATGCAGGCCAGGCAGTAGAGATGATGCATACGAGATTAAGATGTTCTTAAAGTAACACTGGCTCATAACTCTTATAATGCAGCTTAGCCTTCAGTTCAAATATTTAGATTCCCATCTGTGCAGGGACAGGATCTGTCGTCCATCACAGCAGCCTCACTTACTGTAAACACTTGGCTGATTTCAGGTGCCAAGGATCATTGTTGGGGGGAAAATGCTACAGCCTTTTAAGGCCATAGACAAATGCAACAAGTACATCCTTCAACAAATGTTTGATTCTTCTGCAACAATTTACAGAGAAAAACTACAGAACACAAGCAAATTCAGCCTCACAATGAGCTATAGGATGAATGAAAGAACAACCAGAGATAATAACATATAAAATACTCCCCAAGATTTACAACTGATGTGAAGGCTACTGCAGAGAGAAGGAGTGCAGTGCAGGCTATGATCACACCTGAAGGACTCTGCTAGGGAAGAAGCTTTCAAACTGGCCCTCATTTAAAATGACAATTAGAATGAGATTCAATGTGTCCCAATCTGTGAGGCCAGCCTTCAGCGCTGTAACAACGAGCCCTCTGGGAACATTCTCTGCTAATATCATCTTTTAAACTGGAATTATTTTGAATATTTTCACCTATTAGGTGAAAATACTGCACTATTAGGTGAAATGAAATGATATGATATGAAAATGTGAATGTATTGGGCCAATTACTAGTTCAAGTGTGTTGGATACCTGATGCATATTTTACTTCTACTTAATGAATGAAAAAAAAATAAGGCTATAGTGATACAATGCAAATTGAATTATTCTTCATTGAAGGTAGAAGTTAACATTTACTGTAAAGATATTGAGGAATCTAATGCAAATGAGGCCATATGTAGTGACATATGAATCCAAAAATGTTAAACTTTCCTTGGCTTAACCCCACTCTGGGTGTCTGTGCAAACATTGCCAGCCAGTATCAAGTAGAGTGGGCAATGGGGAACCAAGATGGCCTCCTGCTGTAGATGTTTCCTGTAATACAGGCAACAGGGTGAAGAGTAAAATGATACTGCACTTCTTCTTCTGCTTAACTTGACCGTCATTGTTGTAGCTGTATCTCTTTTTCAAATATTACTTCAGGTTGGACAATAAAACAACACCTCCCTGCCCTCAGGGAAGTGTAAAGTAATAAAGTCTTTAGTAGGGGGATAAAAACATATAGGGGGCTCAAGAGCTAAGAGTAACCAACAATTAGAAGATAGCTTCGAAGGCCACAATTAACCTTTGAGATATTTGACCATATATGAATTTCAGCGGATGATAATAATATATCTATACAAATTCATCACACTTCACCTTTACCTATAAATAATAAAAAATAGCTCTAATGAGCTAGAGGAACCAAATCAAAAACACAAAGGGGTTAATGAACTAGGGTAACAATTGTAGGTATAATGCACCCCATATTATTAGCTGAACATATGTGGCTGTACCAGCTGATTAACCTAATTTGTTTTTCTATGATCTCGTGAATTGAACACTGTAAAATAAGCTCTGACTAAAATATCGGTGCTGTGGTTCATAATAACTGAGTCTGAGTCTAAGGCTAGGAAACCCCAACTTGGTAAACAATGACAGGATAGCAAGATGGCGGCTGGAGCATGTCCTCACCTGGACGCCGCGATCTCAGCCTTCTGCTTGGCAATGGCGGCGGCCCTCTGCCCACCCTCCAGCCCCCGCTCCACCTTCTGCTTGATCTTGGTGCCTTTGATATTGATCACCCTCTTCTTCATGGCCTTGACCAGCATGTTGTTGAGGTACTTGCCCTCCTCCTTCCCGCCCTCGGGGAAGCTGGTGCATCCGTAGCCGTGTCTCTGGTTGTTCAGCCACTCGCCCTCGTACTTCAGCCCACTGGACCGCTCGCTTATTCCGTACCCTGAGCGCTTGTCGTTCTTCCACTCTCCCATGTACACCTCCGTGGTGGTGGCATCGATGTCCGCCTCCACGGGGGGGAAGTCCTCAGCGCCAGCCAGGCTGTCGTCCCCCATGCTGATGGTGGAGTTGGCGTCGCTGTTGTTGGAGCTGAGGGCCGACTCCGTCCTCAGGAAGCTGATCTTGCTCTTCTGGCTGGACAGCGATGTGCGCGAGTCCGACTTCTTCAGCTTGCCCAGCAGGGAACCTCTGTTGAACAGCCCCTTCTTCTTGGGCTTGACGGCCTCAGGGTCCACCTGGAGGGTGAGGGCGAAGCCGCCCCGGGACGGCCCCAGCTGTGTGGGCGTGGGGGCGCTGGTCTCCTCCCCGGCGGCATTGGTGGTGGTGATCATCGGGACGTCCTGCTGCAGCACTGCGCCGTTGCTTTGTTCGCTGCGCAGAGAGGTGAGGGAGGTGCGGAGGGGGGAGCGCACCACGGCCGCCATGCCGAAGGGGACGCTCTGGCGGACCCCGTAGCCGTGCCGCATGCCCCCCGTGAACTGCCCCTGGAACGTCCCTGGAGACATCGGGCCACATTTAACCACAAAATCTTTCCACGTTCTTCTAAATGTCTTTTTAATTTCTTAAATATGGTATTTTCAATCAAACATTTTAAAATTATTAAATAAAAAAAATTATTTAAGGCCTGTGTGTTTATGCCCAGCACAAACACAAGGGGTCTGGACCGGGCTAGAAAATGACACGTGTGTGGATTCCAGAGGGACAGACCCAGAAGTGTAAGGCCATGGGGGCACAGGGTTTGGGGGGCTATATTTACCCCTGGATATCTGGTGGTATCCGGCCAGCGGCCCTCAGTGTGCCCCTTAACACACGGGGCCCCAGAGCTGATGAGTCAGCTGGAGGGACATTTGCTTCTGTCCAGCCTGGGACTCGTCACAATTCCTTTTGCTCAAAATAACTCTAAATGTCTATTGAAATTAATTAAGTGCATTCTTGCAATAAATACTTGTCACGTAAGTATGACAATTATTTAACCTTTTGAGCAGTAAAATAACAGCTTCTATGGTTGGTCTGACTGACAGCAGGAGACCATGTTTTTTCCTGGTTTGAAAAAGGTCCTGGGTAACAATATGTAATGTTGTCCAGGAGCCTCTAGCAGCAAGAGGGGAGAGGCCTTGAAATATGAAGAGAACCTTAATATCCAATGTCTCCCAATTCTGCACCATTGCTGCTTAACTGAAACAAATACCAATAGCTAGGGCCCTCCTGGTAAACATTGGCATAGCTAGGGCCCTCCTGGTAAAGATGGACCATTACTGGTGCCTATAAGGAGCCCAACTAGTCGTATTCTATTTAGATTTACAAACTTTTGGCCCCTGACCCAAAAGAGCAAGGGCCACGGGGCATTGGGGCCCTGCGTGCCAAAATATGGCCATGTCCAGGAGGCTTAATGTACTGACTTCTATGGCAACATTTGAGAGCCATTATTACATGAAAACGAATGTAGGCCTACTCTCAAAAAACAACTAAAAACTCTCAAAACAAATGATGAATCATAAAAGATAAGACATTCCATAAAGCACACACGTTGCGAATGCCTCAATCCCACGTCTCAACCATATATGATCTAAACACTTCTCACCTCCATCAGCATAGGTCTCTGTGCCATATCCATCCTGGAGTCCATTATTCCAGGTACCTTCGTACTTGGCCCCACTGCCAACACTCAGACGCGAGCCGTATCTTCCTTTGAAGCCATGGGTCCATTCCCCTCTGTAAATCCAGTGTCCCTTGGTTTCTACCCCGAGACCGTGTCGTTTTCCCTGTGACCAGTACCCCTCGTAGGTGTTCCCACTGGGCCAGGTGTAGACCCCAACCACTTCGAATCCGTAATTCCAGGAGCCAGAGAATTCCCCCTGCCCTTTGGGTCCGGTGCAGATCCCATGTCCATGAGCCTTACCTCCTTCCCAACCTCCACAGAAAGCCCCGCCGTCATCAAATTCAAAGCGACCTCCACTCATACCTCCCAAGAGCCTGCAGGTCACCTACCGAGAAGCTGAGCCGTCTTCTGACCTCGCTGTAGATACAAATCTGCCAATCTTAGATCACCTTCGCCTGACATCCAAACGGATGTTCATTAAACCACTTGTGTGACGGTGGGCTGGAGGAACATGTTGACCCGCTTTACAGGAACATTTAATGGTAGATCAACACCTTCTCCTACTTTTGGGTTCCAGTGTCCTCTTTCTGGGTTCCTTAGTATAACTCATGCTCCTTTTCCAATAGTTACAGAATGCTTTTGTTGAGGTCGTTCTTTTCCTTCTTGTGAATGGATATGGTCCTATTGTGTCTTGGCCTATGGATCTTGCATGGCCTTCAAGGTGGACAGACAGAGAAGTCCGTCCCGTCCCGTCCTCGTCAGTCCGCTTCTCCTGACAGTTGCTGCTGCTGCTGGAGTTACTTGAGCAGACCTAACAAGGCGACCGGTCTATAGACACACCGGTCCAAAAATACAACCCAATCCCGGCTCCCCAATCCCGGAGTGTTCCCACCTCGAGTCTGGGCGTGCATACCATCTCTAAACTACTAGGCCGTTTTTTAATACTGCTGTTGAACCTCTTTACCAAGGCCCGGGACTTTGTTGAACTGATATGATGTTTACACTCCATGTTAAAGCAAACGATTCAAATTCAATAGAACTATAATATCCCCCTTTCCAAATCCGTATAGTATGAATAGTAGAGTTCCTTAAATTTAGAAACTTTCAGCAGTTCAACACACAACAGCTCAGTGCGGGTCCCTCTGCTGTCTGCTCTGTGGCGCCCTCTGCCGGCCGCTTACTGGAGTTACACTCAGAACAACACGCTCCACTGCTGTCTGCCGTGTGGCGCCCTCTGCCGGCCGCTTACTGGAGTTACACTCAGAACAACACGCTCCACTGCTGTCTGCCGTGTGGCGCCCTCTGCCGGCCGCTTACTGGAGTTACACTCAGAACAACACGCTCCACTGCTGTCTGCCGTGTGGCGCC
>JAOPUA010000001.1:2898526-2909118 GCA_027122455.1 Trisopterus luscus | reverse complement strand
TGTGTGTGTGTGTGTGTGTGTGTGTGTGTGTGTGTGTGTGTGTGTGTGTGTGTGTGTGTGTGTGTGTGTGACAGAGAAGAGTGAGAGGGCTTTTGGATCTGAATAACACGCATGCGCTGTGCGATGCGAGGCTCTGTCTGCACAGTTTGACAACAGACTGTCTATCCCGCCATCAGTATGGAGAGAAAAGGTGAAGTATGACCACAAAGGCTCTTTCAGGGTTAAATACAATGGGGGGTAATTTCTCTCATCCAACACTAGTTTCTGAAAGTTTGCCGATGTGATGTGGCCGCTAAACAACGAAAAAGGAGGACTAAGCGCTTTGGGAGCTAGCAGCTAGCCTCTCCCAATGTGCTGGGATGAGGCTAGCTGCTAGCGGCTACTAGTAGCATTCACACTGGAGAAGTCCATGCGCCCGAACTTTATGCTAACAGTGTGGAAACTTGGTTGGCATGTTTGTGAGCCAGCCGCTACACTTTGCGTGGTACAAATAAACGCAACCAAGATAGTGTCTGGTTTTAACAGATATGCTGTCAAGGCCGGTGTTACAGCGACATGTGTGACACATCGCACTGTGTGCGCGGATCTCCTATTGACAAGCGTCTGACCAGAAACCTGGACATGTGCTGGGCTCAACTGCGTGTATTCAGCCCTCACCTAAACGCGCCTTCCATTATCTTGTTTAGTGATAGACGCATATTACTGTCATTATATTGATTATATTAGAATGGCGGCTGATAAGCGGTGAGCTGGATGTTGTATGAATTACACATGTGTGCAAAAGACAGAAAATACTAGACCTAGTATTGCATATACATATATAATATAGGCTGAAAGCCACCGTGTCTCAGACGTTTATGCTCCTGCAGCCCAGCCAACTCTGTCTCCATTCATTTATGCAGATAAAGCACCGTAGTTTTTGCATAAATGTAAATGACACTGTATCATCTCTATCCCATTTTATTAGTACTTGCCATGCAAGCGAGAAAGAAAAGGACCAAGCCAAAGAAGCCTAGTAAAAAGTAAGTCAATAATTTTTAGCATACATATTGTTTGTATCTATGTACAATGTACATGTATGTGTTTTAATATACCAAACAATCGTTTGATTTCAGATTGGCATTGACATGGTCACTGCATAATGATATCAGTTGAAAACGGTGTGTGTGTATGTGTGTGGGGGTGTTTATCTTATGTGTGTATTATTATTGAAAAGCAAAGACCATACCATTTAGTAACATATGTATAACATCATATGTAATCAAAAAAGCAGCAATGAGTTGTATAATTGGTTTGCAAATACTGGGGATTGTAGTTACAATTCTAAATACAACTCTTTTCATGTTATATTACACTCAATTATTTTGGGTGAAGATAGTGTAGCGGCTCCCAGTGTAATGGCGCATTTCCACCGCAGGGTACGCTTCGGACCCGGCACGCCTCAGTTCAGTAGTGAGGGTGCGGTATAGCCCAGCTCGGTTACGTGTCGTGTTTCCACTGCCGCCAGTACCCTTATGGTAGGGCGGGGTTTAATCCAAAAAAAAAGCAGAGGGACAATGAACAAAGAGCAAGCAACAATGTAGGACGTGTAAGAAGGATGGCAAACTTTTACGCAAATCTTTCTTCAATAAACAAAGCTTTCGCCGTTGTCCAGAAATACCTTGCAGGTACTGTTTGTTTGTTATTATCCCCCTGTCGCACGGAAGTGATTCTGTCGACCAATCAATGGACGGCGTGTGTAGCTCAAACTTGCCGGGACCCTTTCAGGCGTCTCAATACCTCAACGGAGTAGTACTGTAAGACCAGTACTGCTCAATACGGCTCAGTCCGGGTCACACACACTTTTAGAGGTGGACACGCGACCCGTGCCGCACCTTTGCAGACTAAACCGACCTGCACCCTCCGGTGGAAATGCGTCATAAGGTACAGAGTTCGATTCCCATGTCCGCCACCTCCCTTTAGGCATGCTTGAGCAAGAAGCTGACCTCTGCTTGCTCCTTAAAGACAAGTATCTCAATTCACTGTTTGCTGTACAAGGCTGCTTAATCAAAATGATAAGTAACAACAATGAAGTCTAGGGCTGTAGTTGGGGCTAGTTCAAACCGATGTCGCAATGTAATAGAAAATGATTTTTCAAATCACAAAGGCTAGGATAAAAAAATTTAAGTGTTTTAATGTTACACAATTTAACCAATCAGAGGGTCGGAATCTATAAAAAGGAGACATGTGGGGTTCACGTGTACGCTACTTTACCCTTATGTGACATGCGAATGAGAGCAGAATATTACTCCTTATGAACAATATCAAAACCACAAAATGACTGGCGATAGCTGAATTCATAGGGAAAGATATGATCAACGGTGACCATGGCTTTGGTAAGGACACTGGATAAACTGACTGGTCTTGAGACTGGTCTCGGTCTTATCTTGGACTCATGGGTTTTTGCACTTGATCAAAAAAAAGACTGTCAGTGTGTCAAGTAAACCGAATACCACCCGACAGCGATCAGTGACCGAAATTGTCCAGAGGTACGTTATACATGACCGCGATTCAAAACGGATCCCGTCAAGAAAAACTGAAAGGGGCATAGTTGGGCTTTGTTTCATGTTTCCTTAAGGAAGTATTCTACCAAAGAAAGCATTTCCTTCCAGCTAGTCAACAGTGTTAATGTGAAACCCTAAAAAACGCTTTTGTACCATTTACTAGTAATGGCTCAACCAAGCTCATCGTTTATCAGCCTCCAACAGCATGATTGGTCAAAGAAAATATGAAGTGAAAGACACCCAGAGGTTTAACTAGTTTGCTATTAGACTATAGATAATCAATCCAAAGTCTGATTTGTGAGACTAGTCCCCCTGACCCAACTTACTCATACTTTTCCGTTTAACTTCTGAGTTCCCTTGTATTACCTTGCATTGATTTCCTCCCAAAATAAGCTCAGTCTATAACAACTAGATAACCAAATTTTTTATTATTTTTTTTATTTTACTGTTCGCTTCGGCAGGAGAGCTTTTTAGAAGACCTTTAGCTCTGAGGGAAATTGCCAGAGAAAGTCGATGGGCACATGCACAGCAGTAGTGATCTTTTTCATGGAATGTATCCTGCCAGAACTATACATTATATGAAAGCTGAGCCTCCACTGATTCCAACGACCTAACCTTAACCAATTCACTCTGACAAAAACTCGCAAATAATAACAAAGAACAAACTTCACCTTTTCTGTTTAGAACCAAAAATCTTCCTCTTCTTACCTTTGCTGTTTTTGTCAAAGTTAAGTTTGATCGCATAAAACCACCAAAAACAGATAATCCAGTGTCCAGGCCCAATTTTGAAACTAAAAACAGTGTTTACAATCAATGGCTTAGAGAAGGGTTCTTAGGAAGTAGGTAAATTGCCTTCAATCTGAACAAATGTTCTTCAGCACTATCTGGTGTATTTGTCAGTAAGCCTGTCGCAATAAGCAATAAATCAGTTAATCGCTTGATCAATTTAAATGAGCTCGATCATTTTGCCGGTTGCGATAATTCAAAGTTGCATACTTTATTTTTTTTCATGTGTGTCTCTATGAAAGAGACTGGATGACAAGAGTTTGCATTCCAGACCTTCGGTCTCGACAGACCCCTCTTGTTTCCTTAGCGTAATGAGGAACCCTCGGGTCATGTCTGTCCCTTGCCAGCCGCATGGTCTCTGTGTGGGGAGGCGTAGCCCTGGCGTTAGAGTCAGAGCCCATCCACGCCCGTCTTCCCAAAAGTCATGACGGAGCGCAGTATGACAGCCCTGTGCGGAGTAGCAGCCAGAGAAAATGCTAGTTGAGATTTGGAGGAATAAAAAAAAAAACATTTACATTACGTTCAAACCGAATGACCGTGGTGAACCACTTAAAGGACAATTCCAGTATTGTGAACATTGAGCCCGCTTTCTGGTTTGTCTTGGATGGAATAGAGTGGTTGACACAGAAATTTTGACTATTGGTTCTCTTAGGTATTTGGCTCATTTCAAATCGCCCCTGCCTGCTTCAGAATGGCTGGTGACGGGCATGACCAAACCTGCCCGTAAAACAACCCTAAACGTTTGTTAGAAATGTGAAACTCACCTAGTGCTGTTCGTTGATGTTCCAAATCAAGTATCGTCGCAAAATATTTTGTCGTGTTTTATTGCACATTTATCGCATTTTGTAAATCCCATAGATTTTTGTTGGAAGACTAGTGCACTACATCTGTCCGTCGACGGATCTCCTTGACTTTGCATGCCCTCGAAATGCATTGTGGGTCAGTCCGTCAATTCGGCTCCATTGCCTGCCTCAGAAGTTGAGAATTGTTTAGCTTTTCGGAAAGCAATGGGTCTGTCGGCCAATCACATCGAGGTTAGGAGTAGGTTACACTACTGTGCCGCAACTTGGACTCTGTCCAATGAAATCGTCTTTGTGATACAACCCCACGTGGATATGTCAAAAAGCCGGCCGGCAGCGGGGGATTTAAGACTGGAGGAGAAAGTTATCATTACTTCAGTTTGACGGTCCCTGTACACGTACAGGAGCAACACTCTCCTTGCGACTACGGGATCCATTTTTCCATGGCAACAACAAGCAGGAACACGCAGGAAAAAGCAAGCTTTAAGCGGGGGGGATTTCATTGGAGGCAGGCTGCGTCAACAAAGACTCCTCCCCCATACGTCAGACACGCCCTGGCCCAGCCGTTGATGGACGGAGGTATTGTGCACGAGGCGTCATTGCTCGTTGGCCGCAAACGGAAAGGGGGGCTTTTTACGTTTTGGTTGTAGTCTTTTCGCTCGGTTCTAGCCCTACTGTTGAGGCGAATACCGAACAAAAAGACTACAACCAAACGTCAACCGCCCGCCTTTCTGTTTTCGGCCAGCGAGCAAGGAGTCTTCCAACCGAAATCAATGGGATTTTCCCAGCTGCGAAAAAAAAATACGACATATAATGGCACGTCTCCGTCTTCCCGACAGGCCACAATCAGGCCGCTGGGGCGTTCAGTTGACAAACAGAGTACAAACAGGACAGTGCAAATATTTTGAATTGTATTTTGTATGCAAGTATTTTGGATATTTAAAATGTCTTCCAGTTCCAGTGTTAGAAATAACAGTTTATTGATCTTTGAAATGGTGTACATTATTATGCCATTATCATATTAGTTGAATATGATCTCAAAACTGTAATATTATCGCTTATCACAATAATTTCCTGAACAATTTATCGGCCAGCAAAATTTGTTATTGTGACAGGCCGATTTGTCAGCAGAAATTAGTATTGGTCAACAGTCTTGACATAGATTACATATTATAGCCCTTGCCATTGTAAAGAAGTTTTCCCTGTGCTTTTGAAAATGGTATTGAATATCGATATTTCTCATGGTATTGTATCGAAGTTAGAAAATCCAGTAATGTGAGAACACTAATAACAAACCTTACTGTTTTGTTCTATTATTAAATCTGTCAATTACTACTATGCTGAAGGCTAGATGTCGTTATGTCTGTGTTCTGCAGACCTAACGGTTAGACATTTCTTACTGTTCCATGCGTAGCAGTCGACTTGAGGTTTGTGAAGTGCACTACAGATTTCCTCTTTCCCAGTGTCACTCCTCATCTCCCATTCCCTGTCTCCTCTTTCCCCTCATCCCTCCTGTCTCCTTCTTTCATTCTCCTTCACACTCACACTCCTCCCTCCCTCCTACTGTATGTTGCCTCATTGGCTCTGTTTTGATAACGGCACAGTGAGTGGGACTCAGCCAGAAGACAGTGAAAGAGAACTAGAGAGAGGACGCGGGCTGAGACCTCATTCAGGCGCACTGCTCATCTAACTCAAAGCTCAGTGTCAATACAACATAGCCCTGGCCAGGTGTCCCCTGGGAAATGTGGTTACTGGACTGGATCTTCTCCATCAACACAGCTGTGGTTAAGCTAGCCAGCGGCCTGAGGTGCAAGTGAGTTGCGCACTACTGTGTTTGTGTGTATGAGGGTACATGCGCTTTTTTTCCTGTGTGTGTATTAGTACAAACCTTTACTTCATGTTTGAAGTGTGATCTATCGGGGGAGAAAAAAGGTGTGTTTCTGCAAGTGTATGCATGCACTGCGCGAGTCAGCAGGCGACTGGGCTGGTTTATTGATGAGCGGATCCATATTAAATAGAGCAGCACATGTCGGCTCCTGCTGCCTCACAAGGTTGCAGGTACCAGAAAACCTGAGCATGCAGCTGTGAGGAGGAAAATAGAGATTATTCATCTGCCAGAAAAACCCTTTCCATTCTAGTTACCTCTTAATACATGGTAAACTGATTCAAACTTGGATAGTATAATGTTCTCCTCTTTACTTTGACGGCTTCCTGTGATTCTGTCCTGTGTTTGTTGTTGTTTGCCCTTCCGTTATGGCTACTTACTTACTAAAGCGTCCAGTGCCTAAACACACAGGCTTCTGTCCACTCCCGGGAGATTAAACCGAAATAGCTGATGTTGCTTGATATTTTCCCTGCAGTTTTTTCTCCCCCTCATTTCATTTTGGTCGTGTGCTCTCCCAGCTACAACTGCGGTTGATTACATAACCCATCACATCTTTAGTATCTGCAGCCTTCTCTGGCTCTTTCTCCCTGTCCTCCCTCCAATTCTATCTTTCTTTCTTGATCTCGCTCTCTTTTACCCAACACCCACTGCAGTTAATGTAGTCTTGTCTAACAAGGGAAATAAAGGATTTGTATGGAATAGTGGAGGTCTGAAATCTGCTGGGCTCGGTCCTATTTCTCGTTTTCAGAGATGGGTCCGTTCCTAGTTTAGCCCGAAGGTCTACTTCATACTCTGAAAACCAATTACTTGCTTTATGTTAAGGGACAAAAGGGAAAGGATTTTAAATAATCCAAGTAGAGTGCAGATTACGTACAGAGATGCAATGTGCATTTTCTTTTGGCGTCTGCTTATGGCCATGTTTGTAGTGTTGTTATTGTAGAGTCATGATTGTACACCTCATCAGCTCCTGTCTCCATCAGCCCCAACGGCTGACACCTGCAACTGCTGTCCAGGCATTTCCTGCTGGATTTATAGGTCTCTGCTTCACATCCAGCTGGGAGGGTTACTAGGGGTCGCATGCAGACCTATATAGGTTTCCTTGTTTTATTTGATGTGTTTTGGATGGACGGTAGAAGCGAACCAGAGGCCAAGGTTCAATAAAAGAAAGCAGTCTTGGTGCTTTTTTGCTTTTGCTCGATCAAAGTGTATAGGGAAATCAGTCAGCACTCAACAGTCAAAGAAACTGCCTTATTGAGCACTAAATGAAGTTGATTATCTCTGAATTTGCAAATTAGCCCATAGTACATACACTTTAGTCCCTTATTATGCAGTCTATTAATGATATATGTTGATTGTTGGATAAATCATTATGAGCTTTAATTGGTTTTAGTGGCACATAAAAAGTCACATTAAGTAGGAAATTCATTAACCAACTAAGGCCGAATTCCAAAACATTTGCATTCTCTTGCAACTCAGCATTGTGTAATTGAGTGTTGTAGTATGTGATATGTTTTTGGTATACAGACCCAAATGATTTGCCACTTGAAAGCCTCAAGCATTAGAGAATAATTTTATCATCATAAAAAAAAATACAATATGCGGATATAAGTGGAACAGAATTGTTTGTTTTTTCTTTCTTGTTTTGTCCTGCTCCCTGTCTCCTTCACCACGTGTGTTAAGTGCCTATTCATGAGGTTTAAAAAAAAAGTTAAAAATTCAAAGGTTCCTAGGCAATTGAATTGGCAGGAAACAGCCCTATGAGGTACTCTTCCTCATGAGTCAACAACAGAGCTGTTTTTGAAAAGAGACAGTAAAAAATGAAGTAGAATCGGTTTTGTTTTGGTCTTAAGATGAACAGCAGAACTGCTGTTGTCCTCCACCTGCAATGCAGTGCTGGACTGCATCATCCAATCATGGCCCAGTTCTGAGGAAAAGGGGAGGGGCCTGGCAATTGACGACAGCCAAGGAGAGTTCTCGGTCAAAGAGAGGGAGCCGGTGAACGAGGGAGGGAGAGAGTTCATGTGAACCAGAGAGAGAGCGATCAGTGGTGTCCTGTGCTCCAGCTATCTGCCTGCGGCAGAGACTCTTAATCTCCCTGTTATTTTCTTCTCCGCTCATCTCCATTTTGACTCACTCATCCACTTTTTATTCCCTCCATCCTTCATATTCCATTGATGTTCTTTCACTCTGTCCTCTGCTGATTTCGGCTTTGTAGCCCTAACCCCAAAAAATAAATCTCTGGCGTTAACTCCTGAGCATTGATTGGCAGACTACGCTTCCCTCGTGCCACATCTCTCTCGATTTCTAGTCCCTCCTCTGAGCCTCTGAACTCGTCTTTCCTCTCCCGCTGGACACCCCTTGGGGAGGGCTATCGACGCCCCCCTCTGTCCTCTCAGTGCACCAACGTATGGGCATCCGCGCGTCTCACAGGTAGGCACTCGGCGTGTGCATTTGTCTTAGTGGGTCTCACTGCACCCGTACGCTGCGGTCTCTTAATGCAACAAGCGTTCTTTGGGATACATTGAAGGTTGATGTTGATGTAAAGTCTCAGAAGTGTAATGTTTGTGTTGAGTTAATGCCTCCCCTCTTGTCCTTCCAATATGGATAGGCTTGATTAAAACAAACCCAATGGCCGGATATAAAAGGAGCCATGGCGTTGATGTACAAATGCCTCCATATATGTTAAAGAAATATGTTAAAGGTGATGGAACGTGTACATTGAGTTCTTCATTCATATCCACAAGGTCTTGTATCGTGATGACTGATTGATAATGACTCATGTCTACTTGAACAGCAAAGAACGGATGTACTGATGTTATGTGAATGTTGGTGGATTGTCTTGGTACATGCCGAGTGTTAGTGAGCAATGTGTGGGGGCGGGCAGTGCTGAAATTAGCCTCAACCATGTCCGGTCCAGTGTGAGAAAAGAGTAGACGCTCTCACACTCTCGTTAACCTGCATCTTTGCCTGCCTCTCTCTCTCTCCCCGTCTCTTTCTCTCTCTCCTCCCTCCTAGCAACGCATTAGCGACTGATCCCAGACCTTTTCTGTTGGAGCTGTACGTCAGTATGACTGAGTCACACAGGAAAAGATTCAGAACTGTGCAATGTGTTGCATACCCTAGATCTGAGCTTACCTTGTTAATGTTATTCTTGTGTTATCTTTTTAACGAGTGGTGACTTGGTGGTGATGATTATTTTCATGTCATGTCACCCAAGTTGCCCATCCCACAAGACACCGATATAACTACACAATCACAATACATTATACAATACAATAGTGTTGTCAAATATATACTTTTTCGATAAATATCGTTACAGAATTTTATAAACGATTTAACAGACACGCATCGCTACAGCGCCTCATAGGCCCGCCTCCTGTCACTCACTCGCAGTGATTCGGCACTAGTCTCAAATGCTCTGTGTGACGTGTTGGCCTAAAGTTAGCCAACACAGGTTTCTCAGGAAATAGATAAATTTGCCCTGAACTTTCGAAAGAGGTGTCAAGTAGGGCTGGGTGATGTGACAAAAAAATTATCATAATTTTTTCTGTATTTATCAATATTAATCACGATATATAATTTGATACTGCTGAAGCCTGAAGAAACCAGTGTTCATTAGTTAAATTATGCAATGTTGTTTATTAGCATTTTTGTGATAAGAGAACATTGAATCACAGTTAAATATAAACATTTAACTTCACAAACATGTTTTATCTGCCCCTAACAAAACAAAATAAGATGGCTTGCCTTGTAACCTATTGTAAATAAAAATAAAAGCTCTGACTACTATCACGTTAAACTCCTTTGGCGGGGAGGCAAATATGTCAAATGTTTGTAGGCTAACAAGAAAACAAAAAATACAAATAAGTTGAACAATTTAAACCATTAAGCTACGTCATTTGTTTATCCCAAACGTTTTTCTGTCCACAGCATCTGGCTTCAAAGCTGCTTTGTTGCAAGTCACAATATTGCCACTAGTGCTAAAAGCACGCTCTGAGGGTGAGCTGGCTGCAGGAATACACGGGTAGCGCTTTGAGAGGATGCTCACTCTGGGATAAGTTGAGTGGTTTTGTCACCATGCCAGTGGGTCGGTCTCACTGTATGCATCAGGTGCTAGCAGATAGCTGATCAGTTCAGCCTCCATAGCCTGCAGGTCTGTAAGACCAGAGGTAGCAACAGAGTAGGACTTCTTGAAAAAGCTGCCCAATGCTTTCTTCTGTACTTCTGGCTGGTGTAGCTACAGCATCTCTCCCTTACCTACAACTGTTGTTGTAGATCTGGATGTGTGAGAAGTAGCTTGTGATGTTGTGAGGGACCGGAGCGGCCTCCCCACGTCATGGGGACCCGGGCAGACCAGTCGTAGGTGTTGGAGGTGACAAAGAGAGTACAAAAGCGTTGAGATAGCGATGCCAAAAATAACAGGCTTTTTATTCCTCACGAAAAAGCTGTACAAAACACTCAATCTCAGGGCACATGTAAGCCAACAAAATGTACCTGGAACATAGCCTCGCAGCAGACTACCTCCACTCAGAGAACCCAGAGAGCTGAATGAAGCTCCCTTAAATACCGCAGCCTATC